>JAVYIG010005513.1:0-135378 GCA_035222895.1 Strongylocentrotus droebachiensis
CCACAGCATTCATGTGTGTAGTGAATGTAATAATCAGCAAGACTGGGCCAATTTATTATAATTCTGATGATTCCAAAACCTCGGAATATTCACCAAGTACACGTATGTGCCTCATGATCAACTTTTTCATTCGCCACCACAGGGTGTTTCTCACAATGCAATTGCTAGACCAGCAATTATCTTTATCTGTAAGTGAATACCATAGCTTTGTGGATATAAAATTAACTTTTAGTCAATTCGGGTGTTGAAAAAAATAGGAAAGTTGTCAGCATCTACATCACAGAAATTTGGCTAATTTGAAGGGCCCATACATGTAGTTATCACAACTTTCAACAAATTCATAAATCTACCATATTTTGAAAGATTTTATTCAACATTTTAATATCAGTCTACTTCTATGATTTGTCTGCTTTTCTCTAGATAAGGTTGCAATCAAAGTTGAATTTTCCTATAATTCTTAAAAGGTACCCGTTCTTACCCTGCGTCTAGTGTTGCAAATATAGATTAATATCGTAGGGTGACTTATCTACTAGACCACAACACCTTGAGTATAACCATGGAGAGGGGGTGGCAGCTAACGCAAATATTACAACAAAAAAGCATCATATCAATCTTGAAAATGAAACCATAAATACCACACTTTTCATTATTTCTCAAGGGATACTCAGCTATTGTTCCAGCAAATATTTACAGATAATGAAATTGTCAGGAGATTGGTATAAACACCTTAAATTAGTTTGTTTCATAGTTTGAGAAACAACATCCATGCTAAAACGAAACCAAAATCTTGCTTCACTAGTCATCAGGAATCCGGACTTGGCTACTTGTCACATAATATGGACTGTTTCTCATAATAATGCTGTGCATGTAAGCTCTGATGAAAATGAATGATGCTTCTATAAACAATGGTTACCTTGTCATAATGAAATATTCATAAAAAAAACCCATCAGAATGAGGTTATCCAGGCCATTGCGTGTTCATTCAAATTCGAACACATATCAATACATCATTTTTCTTCTCGTTGATTGAAGAGAAGGGTGATTTTTGAGAAAGGTGACAAATAATTTTGATCATCTTTCCTTATTTTGTTTGTTGTTAGAGTGGAAGATTATCTCCCCTGAAGAAGGGTGGCTCTTCAAATGCTCTCGTATTCGAATATGATTAATAACATCTAAAAGTTGCGAACCACAATTTTCCCTACATGTTTGTGTAGTCCCATTAACACACTCATTTGAATAGTTCATGTTATTATCAGCAAGACTGGGCCAATTTTTTATAATTCTGAAGATTCCAAAACCTCATTATATTCACCAACATTCACTACTGCTATTACTACTACTACTACTACTACTACTACTACTACTACTACTACTATTTCTACTACTACTACCACTGCTATCCCTCCTCCAGTTGCTACTCCTGTTATTACTGCTACCACTTCTATGACGTTGCCGACGACCATTAGTATTACTTTTACTGATAGTGATAATCTTTTTCCATATACCCACACGTTATTATTTCTTTAATTAACAATATCGTTTATACCAGTGTAACATTTGTATACTTTTATCGGTGTTACAATTACATTTGTATGCTACCGAATGTGTTTGATTGTTGTGTTTTATCATGTTTCCTAGTGTTTTATTTTCCCAACCGATTATTATGGTATTCATTTGTTATTACCAACCATGTCATATGTATCTTGTTTAAAAAAAAACCTGCCGCAGATTACCGCGTCAAATGTGAACATTTTTGTATCTTCTCCCCTGGGGCACTACCCTAAATATATTGTGGGTAGCATATCTAGTCAATTCGGGTGTTGGAACAAAATGAGAAATTTGGCTCCCTCTACATCACAGAGATCCGCCTCACTTGAAAAGCTGTTACCCTAAGTGAATTTCAACAAATTTATAACTTTATCATATTTTAAACGATTTTATTCTTCTTTTCGCCGGTCTACGTCTCTAATTTTTCTGCTTTGCTCTAGTCTAGTAGAATGAAATCAGGGTTAGATTTTTCTATAATTTCTACAAGGTATCCGTTTTCTTCACCTGAATCTAGTGTGGCAAATTCGGGCAAATATAGACTAATATACTGGCAAAGGACATTAATCACGTATTAAGGGTTCAAACCCCGTATCGTGTGATTCGTAAAAGGGTGACTTTAATATCCACTAGACCATAACACATTGAGTATCATAATGGAGAGAGGGGGGTGGGGGCAGCTGACATAAATATTACATTAAAAGAGCATCATATCAATATTAAAAATGAAACCATAAATAACACACTACTCACTATTTCTCCAGGGTTACCCAGTTATTGTACCAGCGCATAATTTCAGATAATGAAACAGTCAGGAGTTTGGTGTATTAAGCACATAATTCATTTATTTCATAATTGAAGAAGCAACATCCTTCTTAAAACGAAACCAAAATCTTGCTGCACTAATAATCATAAATCAGGTCGTTGCTGGGGCACTTCCCTTAAATATATTATCGATAGCGTATCATGATAGGTCCTCTAAAGAGAAAAGACCTTCCTGAGTCACGTATTTTTGAAGATTTTTTTTTTTTAAAGTCAATTCGTGTGTTGGAACAAATAGGAAATTTGTCCGCCTCTACATCACAGAGATTCGGCTAATTTGAAGAGCCCATACCTTTAGTTATTACAACTTTAAACAAATTCATTACTTTACCACATTTTAAACGATTGTTTTAAATTTTCTACCAGTCTACTTCTATGATTTGTCTGCTTTTCTCTAGAGTAGATTGCAATCAAGGTTGAATTTTCCTATAATTCTTAAAAGGTACCCGTTTCTTACCGTGCGTCTAGTGTGGCAAATATAGATTAATAACTTGGCAAATGAATTTAGTCTCATGTCAGGGATTCGAACCCCGTATCATGTGACTCGTAGTAGGGTGACTTATCCACTAGACCACAACACCTTGAGTTGAACGATTGAGAGGGGGAGGCTCTAACACAAATATTTGCAGATAATGACATTTTTACGAGATTGGGGTGTTTCATACTTGGAGAAACAACATCCTTGTTAAAACGAAACCAAAATCTGTGCTGCACTAGTTATCATGAATCAGGTCTTTGCTTCTTTGCCGCCTAAAGCAATGTGTACTATTTCTTCATAATGATGCTGTGCTTCTAAGCTCTGATGAACATGTCTGATGCTTCTTTACACGTGGTTACCTTGTCACAATGAAATATTTGTCCGTCAAAAAACCATCAGAATTAGGTTATTCAGCCCATTGTGGGTTCGTTCTAGTACGAACACATGCCAATACATCAATCTGTTTGCTTATAGTTTAGAGAGAAGGGTGATTTTTGAGAATGGTGAAAAATAATTTTGATCGTCTTTCCTTATTTTATTTATTGTTAGAGTGGAAGAAAATCATAGAAAAAAAAATATCCCCTGTAAAGGGTGGCTCTTCGAATGCTCTCATATTCAAATGTAGTCCCATTTACAAATGTATGTGTATAGTGCATGTTATTATCAGCAAGACTGGGCCAATTTATTTTTATTCTAAGGAATTCAAGACTTCTTAATATTCACCGATACGTATGTGCTACAATATCAAATTTTCCGTTCGCCTCTACATGGTGTTTCGCACAATGCAAATGCTTGACCAGAACCCAACTTTATCTTTAGATGAAAAACATAGCTTTCTGATATACAAATGAAATTACACGACTAAATTGTTACACGATGGTTTTAAGGCAACATGTTTCAAGACAGGGCACTTAAAGGTACTATTTCCCATTTGCAGGCCAAACAAATGAAAAGGTTAAATTCCAACGGCATTCGAAAGATAATACTAATTTAGAACTTCCCTAAAAATAAAAAAGGGGGGGGGGGTTGAGAATGTCTTTAAGTAGGAAATAACGACTGTTAGTTGTTGAATCGACTTAAGAGCTATTGAACCAGTAAGTAATAGTCTAATTTTCAGACCATTGTACCGAATGGTCGTACTTTTTATGCTGCGCAAAGATTCAATCAGTTTAATATTGGCCATTACATTTATTCGGTTATTGGTGTACAGTACACAAATGCTTATGTACCCTTTACGGTTCATTTTATGTATCAAAGAAGAAAAAAGCCAGTCAGTCACTCAATAGTGTCTGACAGTGAAGTCTAGCAAGTAAACGAGTTACCTTGCATAATTTGAATATTGGGACACTGCTAACGTTTTATTTTCACAGATAGGTCATACATGACATATTTGTTATTCCTGCAGAATTTTACAGAATTTGATGTTGGTTTCAAAAGGGACATAGTATCTGTAATATAAGCGGGCCAACATTTTGGTAAATGACGCCTCGTTTCTGACAAATATTGTACTGATTTAAATCTTAGATTTACCCTCTGTATTTTAAACCGAGAACGCGCGTGGGGGAGGGGGTGGGGGTTGGGGTGAACTACTACTACTACTACTACTACTACTACTTCTATTTCTACTTCTACGACAAAAACAACTCACTACCTCTACTACTTGTACTACTATTTTGACTTCTACAACAACAACTACGACTACTACTATTTCTTACTACTACTACAATAACTACGACTACTACTGCTACTACTACTATTTCTACTACTACAACAATAACTATTAATACTACTTCTGCGACTACTAGGCCTATTAAAACTTCTTCTTCTTCTACTACTACTACTTCTATTTTTACTTCTACATCAAAAACGACTAACTACTACTACTAGTACTATTAGTACTACTACTACTACTACTACTACTACTACCACCTTTACTCCTCCCACTACTACTACTACTTCTTTTTTTATTACTCCAACAACAACAACTACTACCATTAGTACTGCTACTACTTCTTTTTCTACTACTATAACAATAACTTCTTCTACTACTACTACTACTTCTACTTCTGCGACTACTTGGCCTATCAAGACTTCTTATTCTACTACTAACACTACTACTTCTACTACTACAACTACTACTGCTGCTCCTCCTCCTCTTTCTACTTCTACTACTTCTATGATGACGACGACTTATACTAATACTTGTAATGATAATGATGAATTTATACATATACCCCACACTTTTTAATTAACAATATCTTTTATAGAAGTGTGAACATTTGTATACTTTTATTGATGGGTAGTATTCCATTTGTATGCTACCAAATTTGTTTCATGGTTGTGTGTTATCGGTGTCCTTATGCTTTATTTTCCCAACTATATGATAATTGTATCCATTAGTTATCACCAACCACGTTAAATGACCATGAATCTTGTTTTAGGAAACAAACCGTCGCGGTTTTCCCTGCCTTATGTGAACATTTGTTTTTCTTTCTGCTGAGTAACTTCTCCCCTGGGGCACTTCCCTAAATATGTTATGGAGAAAAGACCTTCCCGAGTCATACATTTTTGAAGAAAACAATTAATTTTTAGTCAATTTAGGTGTTGGAACGAATAGGAAAGTTGTCCGCCTCTACATCACAGAGATTCGGCTAATTTGAAGAGCCCATACCTTTTGTTATTACAAATTTCCACAAATTCATTACTATACCATGTTTTGAACGTTTTTATTAATTTGTTTACCAACCTACTTCTCTGATTTGTCTGCATTGCTCTAGAGTAGATTGCAATCAAGGTTGAATTTTCCTATAATTCTATAAAGGTACCCGTTTTCTTTACCTTCGTCTAGTGTGGTACATATAGATTAATATCTTGGCAAATGACATTAGTAGCGTGTCAGGGGTTCGAACCCAGTATCATGTAATTCGTAGCAGGGCGACTTATCAACTAGACCACAACACCAACAATGGAGAAGGGGTGGCAGCTAACGCAAATATTATAACCAAAAAAGCATCATATCAATCTTTAAAATGAAACCATAAATTCCACACTTTTCATCATTTCTCCAGGGATACTCAGCTATGGTACCAGCAAATATTGGCAGATAATTAAATTGCCAGGAGCCAATAAACACCTTAAATTAGTTTGTTTCATACTTGGAGAAACAACATCCTTGTCAAAACGAAAACAAAATCTTGCTTCACTAGTCATCATAAATCTAGACTTGGCTGCTTGCCACCTAAAGCAATATGGAATGTTTTTCATAATGGTGCCGTGCATTTAAGCTCTGATGGAAATGCATGATGCTTCTATAACAATGGTAACCTTGTCAAAATTAAATTGTTGTCAAAAATGAAACCATCAGAATGACATCATTCAGGTCATTGCGGGTTCATTCAAATTCGAATACATAACACTAAATACATCATCTTTTTTCTCATTGATTAAAGAAAATGGTGATTTTTGAGAAAGGTGCCAAATGATTTTGATAATCTTTCCTTATTTTGTTTATGTTAGAGTGGAAGAGTATCTCCCCTGAAGAAAGGTGGCTCTTCAAATGCTCTTATATTCGAATATGATTAACACAAATTAGATATAGTAGACCACAATTTTATACCACATGTTTGTGTAGTCCCTTTTACAAATTCATGTGTATACTGCATGTTATTATCAGCAAGACGTGACCAATCTACTATAATTCTGGGGATTCCAAATCCTTCTTTTCTGTCCCCTAATTCAGCCTGGATTCAGTCTCCCATACCATCTTTGGTATAAGCTCGCTGATTGGCTGTTGATTCAATTGGGCGTCATTGAGAACAACCGTAGTTCTGGCCGAAAACCGTTCATGATTTTGCACACGAACCGCAGATTCGTTGTCCACGTTGAGCTTGCGAAAACTCCCTACTATACTTTTGCAGTCAACATCAAATTTTGTAGAACGTTGCAGGAACTATGAATTTGTCATGTATGTCCTATCTGTAACATTTAAACATTAGCACTGTCCTAGTATTCAAATTATGCAAGTAAACCTGTATATCTTCTACACTTCACTGTCAGACCCTATTGAGTGAACGACTGACATCTTTTCTTTGGTAATTACATACACAAAAATGAGCTGTAACAGGTAAATGAGCAATTTTCTACATCAATAACCCACTACTTTGCACTAAACTCGTAATTTGCCCCCTTTTCATTCATTAATACAAGTTTGATTATTTTTCCTAAAATGAGACCTATAGCTTCACAAGCTCTGCTTCTTTTATAGGTTCCTTTACTTTTTCACAATTTAAGTACAAAAATATAAAGAACATCTAGGTCCTTCTTACAAAGAATTCAATCAATGCATGGTCAATGGACCGTGCATGATGGAATGCTCATCACAACAGGTTTCTAGCAATGTCTGAAATCTATAATGGGGGGTTTGCCTTCGAATTTCACGGAAAATATACATCAAATAGACTAACTTTTATGACTGTGTGTCTTTTGTGAGTTTCCAACATAATTCCCAGAACATTTACGAAATATTGCTTGTAAACTTCTTTAAATCGCTTGTTTCAATCAACTGTCCGAACACACATCGTCTGGGTATACTCGAAAATGAAACGAGATTTAACTTACCTTTTACTCAATAACATTTCGTGTCACTATCCTGTTAAAAAAGTACATAATGTAATAAGAAATACACTGCCTGTGGTTTATCTAAATTTCATGTTCGAGTTTTGTTGAACCCTAGGGCATCGATATCGTCAACAGGTTTCCCTCTTTGTAAATTTCAATAGGTTCTCGTGGAAAGCCTGACAGTCCTTCGTTTTAACAAGTGCATACTACCCTTTTGTTGAAATGTCCTTGCTTAAACTCGTTTGAACTCAGGATACTGCACCCTGTCTCTCTCTCTCTCTCTCTTTCTTTCTTTCTCTCTCTCTCTCTCTCTCTCTCTTTCTGTCTTTTACCCTCCTCCTTCCTATTCGTTCACCTTTTATCCTGCTCCTCCTTCTTTCTCTGTCATATTCTCCCCCCCCCCTCCGTTTTTGCTTTAAACTCGTAATTTTCCCCTTTTTTCATTCTTGAATACAAGTTTTTTTTCTCCTAAAATGGGACATATAGCTTCACAAGATCCGCTTCTTTTATAGGTTACTCCACTTTTTCTCAAATTAAATACAAACTATAGAAAAACCCAGGTCCTTTTACAAAGAATTTACTCAATGCATGATCAATGGACCGTGCATGAAGGCGTGCTTAACACAACATGCTTGTATCATATTGTCTGAAACTTATGATTGGGGGTTAGCTGTCCGGACACTTTACGCACAAACAAAATTCTCTTCTGCCTTCGAATTTAACTGAATATATACATCAAATAGGCTAACCATTTTGTCTGAGTGTCTTTTATAAATTTCCAACGTAAATCTTAAAAGATTTATGAAATATTGCTTGTAAACTTCTTCAAATCGCTGTTTTCGATCAACTGTCCGGATCATGACTAGCACATGTGCTATTATTTGGCTCCTTTTCATCACCTTCTATATTCTATGAGAAAAGACATATGTCTAGCATATCAATACTTTGTTAGGTTTTTCTTTAATATGATCTATAATATTCATTTATGAACATGTACCATTCACGATGTATTCAAATGTTTAATCACTGATGTTATTGATGATGAATAAATAAAATCAAATCAAATCAAAAATCAATACTCGAAAATGAAACTAGATTAAACTTAACTTTTACTCATTACGATTTCGTGGCACTATCCTGTTATAATAGTACATAATCAATTAGAAATACAGGGGCTGTGGTTTATCTAAATGTAAAATTTTATGTTCGAGTAATTGGACCCCAGGGCATCGCTACCTTCAACAGTTTTCTCTCTTTGTAACTTTCAATAGGCTTCTCGTGATAAGCCTGCCAGTCATTCTTTGCCACAATTGCGTACTACCCTATCGTTAAAATATACTTGCTTGAACTCTTACGAACTTAAGGTCCTGCAATATCTCTCTCTCTCTCTCACACACTCTCTCCATCTCTCTCTCTCTCACACACTCTCTCCATCTCTCTCTCTCTCCATATGTCTTTCTCTTTCCCCTCCTCCTTCCTGTTCTTTCACCTTTTCTCCTTTTCCTTCTTCCTTGTATATCCTATTCTTTTCCTTTTCCCTTTCTGCCCTTGCACTAAAATCGTAATTTCCCCCTTTTTTTCATTGTCAAATATAAATTTGATTTTTCCTGAAATGGGGCCTATAGCTTCACAAGATCTGTTTCTTATGTAGGTTCTTCCACTTTATCTCAAATTGAGATGTAATTAAGAACGAGTATATTTTCTACAATTCTTTGATAAGGATGCAAATAAAAAAGTATGTACTTCATTTAATAATGGCAACATTATTGTTGTACCGATTTTGGTAATGCACTGCTTTGTATTTTTTTTTAAATTTTATATATGCAATATTAGAAAATGAAATAAAATTTCAACCATTGGACAATTTATTCAAGAAAGGGCCAGAAGAACAAACTCACCTACATCCGTTTCAACGGGCTGTTGGCGAACTTGTACTTACATAGGTTTCGTGAAACGGTGCCCTGGTTCTTTTTGGCATTTCCTCCCTAGAAGGAGCCAGACCCTTAGTCAATTAATGGAAATAAGTATGGCCCCTGCATAAAGAATGCAGTGAATTCAGATTGACTGCAATTTCTCCAATCGTTCACAAACTCACAGTTGGTATTGAATTTGAATTAATGAGACGTGGTCAGTCGTCATGATCTTTCCGAAGAAGCGACGATCTTTGAATCTATAGTTACGCAAAGTGGTGATATCTTTGGATCCATTGTTAGGCAAAGCGATGACATGTTTGGAACCATAGTTAGGCAAACCGATGATACCTTCGGATCCAAAGTTAAGCAAAGTGAAGATGTCTGTGGGTCCTTTTTCTCACTTTTCTCACTTTTTCAGCCATTGTCGATCTACTGCAGGATGAAGGCCTCAGGACGCTGGCTCCAAATGACTCTATTTAGTGCTTTTGGATGCCTATTAAACCTTTCCCCAGAACTGTTGCAGCTCATCTCTCCATCTTTTTCTTTGACGTCTCCTGTTACATTTTCCCTCATATGGTGTCCAGTGGGTTATCGCTGCACTCCAGCGAGTATCCTTTATACGGCTGATGTGGCCCGCCCAGTTGCATTTTCTTCGTTTTACTGTTTCAATGATGTCCTGGACTTTTGTCTCCTCCCTGATCCATTTATTCGTTTATCAGGTGGGCTGTATCTAATACAGACCACCTTATATTTTTGTTAAAATCGCCTTTATTTATTATCAGGTAGGCTGTATCTAATACAGACCACCTTATTCTTTTGTTAAAATCGCCTTTATTTATTATCAGGTGGGCTGTATCTAATACAGACCACCTTATAATTTTGTTAAAATTGCCTTTATTTATTTATTATTTATCAGGTGGGCTGTATCTAATACAGACCACCTTATATTTTTGTTAAAATCGCCTTTATTATTTATCAGGTGGGCTGTATCTAATACAGACCACCTTATATTTTTGTTAAAATCGCCTTTATTTATTATTTATTTATTATTTATCAGGTGGGCTGTATCTAATACAGACCACCTTATATTTTTGTTAAAATCGCCTTTATCAGGTGGGCTGTATCTAATACAGACCACCTTATATTTTTGTTAAAATTGCCTTTATTTATTTATTTATTATTATTTATCAGGTGGGCTGTATCTAATACAGACCACCTTATATTTTTGTTAAAATTGCCTTTATTTATTTATTATTATTTATTTATTTTTCTTATTTTGACCCACTTTTTTGTTAGCAAGATAACTTTAAAATGGTTCAATCAAATGCTTTGATATTTGGCACACATATGTATAGGCATATGGACAAGACACGGTACGGTTTTCAACCTTGACCTTGACTGATGACGTCATCTAGGCGCCATTTTGTGAAATTTTCTGAAAATCATCTCATGATCATATCTTCATAACCAAAAGGTATTTCTCATTCATATTTATCATGATCAAGGTCAATATCAGTCCGGTTAATTTCAGGTCAAAAAACGCGCGCATGCGCGTACGTCCGCGCGTCAGTGCGCGCGCAAAGTTTTTAAATGCTCAAAATCGTCTCAAATTTATTTTGCATACGTTTCAGGTAATTTTAAGCATTTTATAAAAAATCGCGCGTACGAGCATGCGCGCGCGTTTTCGCGCGTAACATCATTAACAAACATAGAATCGCCATTTTTTTTTCTTTCATGATATTTCTCATATTTTTTCAAGGAATTTGATACCATGTTTATCTCTTTATGACCATTATTAACAAGATGAGCGTAAATTCAAGATAAATGTCAGTGCGCGCGAGCTCTTTTAATACATAGCATATATGGGCAAAAACATGCCTATACAAAATCCGTTATAGCTCTTTGGAATGCACCGGAATCCTCAATTTTTTTTCATACTTAGATAGAGTATGAGTCGGAAATATGATTCCATGTCTCATTTGGCCATTAAGTGTATCGTGACATCATCACAATGGCCTTGGAACTCAAAATACGAATTTGCATATTATGACGTCAGCATATTTATGTGAAATTTATTGTATCTCTGTAAATATTGATCAATTTTCTTCAAAATTTCGATATGATGTAGCTAAGACAATTCTCTACAAGCGCAGTAATAACCATTTTTCATTTTGATGACGTCATCATAGTGAAAATTTTGGTTAAAGGCCTCATGTCAAAAACTTCATAATTTGCGTGTTATGCCTATAGAAGGTAAATTTAGTTCACGCTATGAATCTACATGATATTGTCTTTTAAGAATTTGTAAGCAGTATGTCGCTTATTTTTGCTCTATTTTGTCTCAAATTTTAGTTGACCAGCCCACCTATACTTGTTCCAAACAAGTATTATATGTCTAGTTTATTTTTCTTAATTATAGCCACTTTTTTGTTAGCAAGATAACTTGAAAATGGTTGAATGAAATACCTTGAAATTTGGCACACATATGTATAGGCATATGGAGAAAACACAGTAAAGTTTTCAACCTTGACCTTGACTGATGACGTCATCTAGGCGCCATTTTGTGAAATTTTCTGAAAATAAACTCATGATCATATCTTTCTAACCAAAAGGTATTTCTCATTCATATTTATTATGATCAAGGTCAATATCCGTCCAGTCAATTTCAGGTCAAAAAACGCGCGCGTGCGCGTACGTCCGCGCGTCAGTGCGCGCGCAAAATTTTTAAATGCTCAAAATCGTCTCAAATTTATTTTGCATACGTTTCAGGTCATTTTAAGCATTTTATAAAAAATCGCGCGTAAGAGCATGCGCGCGCGTTTTCGCGCGTAACACCATTACAAAACATGGAATCGCCATTTTTTTTTCTTTCATGATATTTCTCATATTTTTCCAAGGAATTTGATTCCATGTTTATCTCTTTATGACCATTATTAACAAGATGAGCGTAAATTCAAGATAAATGTCAGTGCGCGCGAGGTCTTTTAATACATAGCATATATGGGCAAAAACATGCCTATACAAAATCCGTTATAGCTCTTTGGAATGCACCGGGATCCTCAATTTTTTTTCATATTAAGATAGAGTATGAGTCGGAAATATAATTCCATGTCTCATTTGGCCATTAAGTGTATCGTGACATCATCACAATGGCCTTGGAACTCAAAATACGAATTTGCATATTATGACGTCAGCATATTTATGTAAAATTGATTGTATCTCTGTAAATATTGATCAATTTTCTTCAAAATTTCGATATGTTGTAGCTAAGACAATTCTCTACAAGCGCAGTAATAACCATTTTTCATTTTGATGACGTCATCATAGTGAAAATTTTGATTAAAGGCCTCATGTCAAAAACTTCATAATTTGCGTGTTATGCCTATAGAAGGTGAATTTAGTTCACGTTATGAATCTACATGATATTGTTTTTTAAGAATTTGTAAGCAGTATGTCGCTTATTTTTGCTCTATTTTGTCTCAAGTTTTAGTTGACCAGCCCACCTATACTTGTTCCAAACAAGTATTATATGTCTAGTTATTTATTTATCAGGTGGGCTGTATCTAATACAGACCACCTTATATTTTTGTTAAAATCGCCTTTATTATTTTTATTTATTTATTTATTTTTCTTATTTCGACCCACTTTTTTGTTAGCAAGATAACTTAAAAATGGTTGAATGAAATACCTTGAAATTTGGCACATATATGTATAGGCATATGGAAAAAACACAGTAAGGTTTTCAACCTTGACCTTGACTGATGACGTCATCTAGGCGCCATTTTGTGAAATTTTCTGAAAATAAACTCATGATCATATCTTCATAACCAAAAAGTATTTCTCATTCATATTTATTATGATCAAGGTCAATATCAGTCCAGTCAATTTCAGGTCAAAAAACGCGCGCGTGCGCGTACGTCCGCGCGTCAATGCGCGCGCAAATTTTTTAAATGCTCAAAATCGTCTCAAATTTATTTTGCATACGTTTCAGGTCATTTTAAGCATTTTATAAAAAATCGCGCGTAAGAGCATGCGCGCGCGTTTTCGCGCGTAACACCATTACACAACATAGAATCGCCATTTTTTTTTCTTTCATGATATTTCTCATATTTTTTCAAGGAATTTGATACCATGTTTATCTCTTTATGACCATTATTAACAAGATGAGCGTAAATTCAAGATAA
Source organism: Strongylocentrotus droebachiensis (assembly GCA_035222895.1). NCBI lineage: Eukaryota > Metazoa > Echinodermata > Echinoidea > Camarodonta > Strongylocentrotidae > Strongylocentrotus > Strongylocentrotus droebachiensis. Next base: position 13,560 of record JAVYIG010005513.1, read on the forward strand.
ATGTCAGTGCGCGCGAGGTCTTTTAATACATAGCATATATGGGCAAAAACATGCCTATACAAAATCCGTTATAGCTCTTTGGAATGCACCGGGATCCTCAATTTTTTTTCATATTAAGATAGAGTATGAGTCGGAAATATGATTCCATGTCTCATTTGGCCATTAAGTGTATCGTGACATCATCACAATGGCCTTGGAACTCAAAATACGAATTTGCATATTATGACGTCAGCCTATTTATGTAAAATTGATTGTATCTCTGTAAATATTGATCAATTTTCTTCCAAATTTCGATATGTTGTAGCTAAGACAATTTTCTACAAGCGCAGTAATAACCTCTTTTCATTTTGATGACGTCATCATAGTAAAAATTTTGATTAAAGGCCTCATGTAAAAAACTTCATAATTTGCGTGTTATGCCTATAGAAGTTGAATTTAGTTCACGTTATGAATCTACATGATATTGTTTTTTAAGAATTTGTAAGCAGTATTTCGCTTATTTTTGCTCTATTTTGTCTCAAATTTTAGTTGACCAGCCCACCTATACTTGTTCCAAACAAGTATTATATGTCTAGTTTTTCTTATTTCGACCCACTTTTTGTTAGCAAGATAACTTGAAAAAAGCTAAATCAAATAACTTGAAATTTGGCACATATATGTATAGGCATATGGAGAAAACACAGTAAGGTTTTCAACCTTGACCTTGACTGATGACGTCATCTAGGCGCCATTTTGTGAATTTTTCTGAAAATAAACTCATGATCATATCTTCATAACCAAAAGGTATTTCTCATTTATATTTATCATGATCAAGGTCAACATCAGTCCGGTCATTTTCATGTCAAAAAACGCGCGCATGCGCGTACGTCCGCGCGTCAGTGCGCGCGCAAAAATTGTAAATGCTCAAAATCGTCTCAAATTTATTTTGCATACGTTTCAGGTCATTTTAAGCATTTTATAAAAAATCGCGCGTACGAGCATGCGCGCGCGTTTTCGCGCGTAACACCATTAAAAAACATAGAATCGCCATTTTTTTTTCTTTCATGATATTTCTCATATTTTTTCAAGGAATTTGATTCCATGTTTATCTCTTTATGACCATTATTAACAAGATAAGCGTAAATTCAAGATAAATGTCAGTGCGCGCGAGGTCTTTTAATACATAGCATATATGGGCAAAAACATGCCTATACAAAATCCGTTATAGCTCTTTGGAATGAACCGTGACCTTCAATTTTTTTTCATATTTAGATAGAGTATGAGTTGGAGATATGATTTCATGTCTCATTTGGCCATTAAGTGTATCGTGACATCATCACAATGGCCTTGGAACTCAAAATTCGAATTTGCATATTATGACGTCAGCATATTTATGTAAAATTGATTGTTTCTCTGTAAATATTGATCAATTTTCTTCAAAATTTCGATATGTTGTAGCTAAGACAATTCTCTACAAGCGCATTAATAACCATTTTTCATTTTGATGACGTCATCATAGTGAAAATTTTGATTAAAGGCCTCATGTCAAAAACTTCATAATTTGCGTGTTATGCCTATAGAAGGTGAATTTAGTTCACGTTATGAATCTACATGATATTGTCTTTTAAGAATTTGTAAGCAGTATGTCGCTTATTTTTGCTCTATTTTGTCTCAAATGTTAGTTGACCAGCCCACCTATACTTGTTCCAAACAAGTATTATATGTCTAGTTTATTTTTCTTATTTCGACCCACTTTTTTGTTAGCAAGATAACTTTGTAATGATTCAATCAAATGCTTTGATATTTGGCACACATATGTATAGGCATATGGACAAAACACGGTAAGGTTTTCAACCTTGACCTTGACTGATGACGTCATCTAGGCGCCATTTTGTGAAATTTTCTGAAAATCAACTCATGATCATATCTTCATAACCAAAATTCATTTCTCATTCATATTTATCATGATCAAAGTCAATATCAGTCCGGTCAATTTCAGGTCAAAAAACGCGCGCGTGCGCGTACGTCCGCGCGTCAGTGCGCGCGCAAAAATGTTAAATGCTCGAAATCGTCTCAAATTTATTTTGCATACGTTTCAGGTCATTTTAAGCATTTCATAAAAAATCGCGCGTACGAGCATGTGCGCGCGTTTTCGCGCGTAACACCATTAAAAAACATAGAATCGCCATTTTTTTTTCTTTCATGATATTTCTCATATTTTTTCAAGGAATTTGATTCCATGTTTATCTCTTTATGACTATTATTAACAAGATGAGCGTAAATTCAAGATAAATGTCAGTGCGCGCGAGGTCTTTTAATACATAGCATATATGGGCAAAAACATGCCTATACAAAATCCCTTATAGCTCTTTGGAATGCACCGGGATCCTCAATTTTTTTTCATATTAAGATAGAGTATGAGTCGGAAATATGATTCCATGTCTCATTTGGCCATTAAGTGTATCGTGACATCATCACAATGGCCTTGGAACTCAAAATACGAATTTGCATATTATGACGTCAGCATATTTATATAAAATTGATTGTATCTCTGTAAATATTGATCAATTTTCTTCAAAATTTTGATATGGTGTAGCTAAGACAATTCTCTACAAGCGTAGTAATAACCATTTTTCATTTTGATGACGTCATCATAGTGAAAATTTTGATTAAAGGCCTCATGTCAAAAACTTCATAATTTGCGTGTTATGCCTATAGAAGGTGAATTTAGTTCACGTTATGAATCTACATGATATTGTCTTTTAAGAATTTGTAAGCAGTATGTCGCTTATTTTTGCTCTATTTTGTCTCAAATGTTAGTTGACCAGCCCACCTATACTTGTTCCAAACAAGTATTATATGTCTAGTCAGGTGGGCTGTATCTAATACAGACCACCTTATATTTTTGTTAAAATTGCCTTTATTTATCAGGTGGGCTGTATCTAATACAGACCACCTTATATTTTTGTTAAAATCGCCTTTATTATTTATTATTTATCAGGTGGGCTGTATCTAATACAGACCACCTTATATTTTTGTTAAAATCGCCTTTATTATTTATCAGGTGGGCTGTATCTAATACAGACTACCTTATATTTTTGTTAAAATCGCCTTTATTATTTATTCTTTATTATTTATCAGGTGGGCTGTATCTAATACAGACCACCTTATATTTTTGTTAAAATCGCCTTTATTATTTTTATTTATTTATTTATTTTTCTTATTTCGACCCACTTTTTTGTTAGCAAGATAACTTAAAAATGGTTGAATGAAATACATTGAAAGTTGGCACATATATGTATAGGCATATGGAGAAAACACAGTAAGGTTTTCAACCTTGACCTTGACTGATGACGTCATCTAGGCGCCATTTTGTGAAATTTTCTGAAAATAAACTCATGATCATATCTTCATAACCAAAAGGTATTTCTCATTCATATTTATTATGATCAAGGTCAATATCAGTCCGGTCAATTTCAGGTCAAAAAACGCGCGCGTGCGCGTACGTCCGCGCGTCAATGCGCGCGCAAAATTTTTAAATGCTCAAAATCGTCTCAAATTTATTTTGCATACGTTTCAGGTCATTTTAAGCATTTTATAAAAAATCGCGCGTACGAGCATGCGCGCGCGTTTTCGCGCGTAACACCATTAAAAAACATAGAATCGCCATTTTTTTTTCTTTCATGATATTTCTCATATTTTTTCAAGGAATTTGATTCCATGTTTATCTCTTTATGACCATTATTAACAAGATGAGCGTAAATTCAAGATAAATGTCAGTGCGCGCGAGGTCTTTTAATACATAGCATATATGGGTAAAAACATGCCTATACAAGATCCGTTATAGCTCTTTGGAATGCACCGGGATCCTCAATTTTTTTTTATATTAAGATAGAGTATGAGTCGGAAATATGATTTCATGTCTCATTTGGCCATTAAGTGTATCGTGACATCATCACAATGGCCTTGGAACTCAAAATACGAATTTGCATATTATGACGTCAGCATATTTATGTAAAATTGATTGTTTCTCTGTAAATATTGATAAATTTTCTTCAAAATTTCGATATGTTGTAGCTAAGACAATTCTCTACAAGCGCAGTAATAACCATTTTTCATTTTGATGACGTCATCATAGTGAAAATTTTGATTAAAGGCCTCGTGTCAAAAACTTCATAATTTGCGTGTTATGCCTATAGAAGGTGAATTTAGTTCACGTTATGAATCTACATGATATTGTCTTTTAAGAATTTGTAAGCAGTATGTCGCTTATTTTTGCTCTATTTTGTCTCAAATTTTAGTTGACCAGCCCACCTATACTTGTTCCAAACAAGTATTATATGTCTAGTTTTTCTTATTTCGACCCACTTTTTTGTTAGCAAAATAACTTTGAAATGGTTCAATCAAATGCTTTGATATTTGGCACACATATGTATAGGCATATGGACAAAACACAGTAAGGTTTTCAACCTTGACCTTGACTGATGACGTCATCTAGGCGCCATTTTGTGAAATTTTCTGAAAATAAACTCATGATCATATCTTCATAACCAAAAGGTATTTCTCATTCATATTTTTCATGATCAAGGTCAATATCAGTCCAGTCAATTTCAGGTCAAAAAACGCGCGCGTGCGCGTTCGTCCGCGCGTCAGTGCGCGCGCAAAATTTTTAAATGCTCAAAATCGTCTCAAATTTATTTTGCATACGTTTCAGGTCATTTTAAGCATTTTATAAAAAATCGCGCGTACGAGCATGCGCGCGCGTTTTCGCGCGTAACACCATTAAAAAACATAGAATCGCCATTTTTTTTTCTTTCATGATATTTCTCATATTTTTTCAAGGAATTTGATTTCATGTTTATCTCTTTATGACCATTATTAACAAGATGAGCGTAAATTCAAGATAAATGTCAGTGCGCGCGAGGTCTTTTAATACATAGCATATATGGGCAAAAACATGCCTATACAAAATCCGTTATAGCTCTTTGGAATGCACCGGGATCCTCAATTTTTTTTCATATTAAGATAGAGTATGAGTCGAAAATATGATTCCATGTCTCATTTGGCCATTAAGTGTATCGTGACATCATCACAATGGCCTTGGAACTCAAAATACGAATTTGCATATTATGACGTCAGCATATTTATGTAAAATTTATTGTATCTCTGTAAATATTGATCAATTTTCTTCAAAATTTCGATATGTTGTAGCTAAGACAATTCTCTACAAGCGCAGTAATAACCATTTTTCATTTTGATGACGTCATCATAGTGAAAATTTTGATTAAAGGCCTCATGTCAAAAACTTCATAATTTGCGTGTTATGCCTATAGAAGGTGAATTTAGTTCACGTTATGAATCTACATGATATTGTCTTTTAAGAATTTGTAAGCAGTATGTCGCTTATTTTTGCTCTATTTTGTCTCAAATGTTAGTTGACCAGCCCACCTATACTTGTTCCAAACAAGTATTATATGTCTAGTTTTTCTTATTTCGACCCACTTTTTGTTAGCAAGATATCTTTGAAATTATTCAATCAAATGCTTTGAAATTTGGCACACATATGTATAGGCATATGGACAAAACACAGTAAGGTTTTCAACCTTGACCTTGACTGATGACGTCATCTAGGCGCCATTTTGTGAAATTTTCTGAAAAAAAACTCATGACCATATCTTCATAACCAAAAGGTATTTCTCATTCATATTTATTATGATCAAGGTCAATATCAGTCCAGTCAATTTCAGGTCAAAAAACGCGCGCGTGCGCGTACGTCCGTGCGTCAATGCGCGCGCAAAATTTTTAAATGCTCAAAATCGTCTCAAATTTATTTTGCATACGTTTCAGGTCATTTTAAGCATTTTATAAAAAAAATCGCGCGTACGAGCATGCGCGCGCGTTTTCGCGCGTAACACCATTAAAAAACATAGAATCACCATTTTTTTTTCTTTCATGATATTTCTCATATTTTTTCAAGGAATTTGATTCCATGTTTATCTCTTTATGACCATTATTAACAAGATGAGCGTCAATTCAAGATAAATGTCAGTGCGCGCGAGGTCTTTTAATACATAGCATATATGGGCAAAAACATGCCTATACAAAATCCATTATAGCTCTTTGGAATGAACCGTGACCTTCAATTTGTTTTCATATTTAGATAGAGTATGAGTCGTAGATATTATTCCATGTCTCATTTGGCCATTAAGTGTATCGTGACATCATCATAATGGCCTTCGAACTAAAAATAGGAATTTGCATATTATGACGTCAGCATATTTATTGAAAATTGATTGTATCTCTGTATATATTGATCGATTTTCTTCAAAATTTTGATATGTTGTAGCTATGATAATTTTCTACAAGTTCAATAATAATCATTTTTCATTTTGATGACGTCATTAGAGTGAAAATTTCGATTGAAGGCCTCGTGTCAAAAATGACATAATTTGCATGTTATGCCTATAGAAGGTGATTTTAGTTCACGTTATGAATCTACATGATATTGTTTTTTAAGAATTTGTAAGCACTATGTCGCTTATTTTTGCTCTATTTTGTCTCAAATGTTAGTTGACCAGCCCACCTATACTTGTTCCAAACAAGTATTATATGTCTAGTTATCAGGTGGGCTGTATATAATACAGAACACCTTATGTTTTCGTTAGAATATTTTTCTTAATTCTCGCCACTTTTTTGTTAGCAGGATAACTTGAAAATGGCTCAATCAATTGCCTTGAAATTTGGCACACATATTTATTGGCATGAGGAAAGAGCACAATAAGGTTTTCAACCTTGACCTTGACTGATAACGTCATCTAGGCGCCATTTTGTGAAAATCAACATATGATCATATCTTCATAACGGAAAGTTTTTTCTCATTCATATTTATCATGATCAAGGTGAATATCAGTCCGGTCAATTTCAGGTCCAAAAACGCGCGCGTACGCCATTATTAGCAATGGCATTTTATAAAGAGTCGCGCGCACGCGCATGCGCGCGCGTTTTCGTTTGTCACGGCCGAACGCAAAATAATTCCTCCCGGGTATCTTTTGACACAGTATTCCTCATATTTTTCCGAACAATTTGATACCATGTTTATCTCCTTACGACCATTATTAAGGGAATGAGCGTCCGTTCAAGATAAATGTCCGTGTGCGTGAACTCTTGTAATACATAGCATATATGGGCAACAACACGCCTATATAAAACCCTTATGGCTCTTTGGGATGCACGGGAACCCTCGATTTGTGTTCATATTCGGATAGAGTATGAGTGGGAGATGTGATTTCATGTCTCATTTGGCCATTAGGTATATCGTGTCATCATCATATTGACCTTGGAACTCAAAATACGAATTTGCATATTATGACGTCAGCATATTTATGGAAAAATTGATTGTATCTCTGTAAATATTAATTGAATCTCTTCCTAATGTTGATATCTTGTAGTTGAGGCGATTGTCTACATGATCACTGCACATTAGTTTTCATTTTGATGACGTCATCATAGTGAAAATTGCGATTAAAGCTAACTGGACAGATTTTCTTAATTTGCGTGTTAAGCCTATGGGAGGTGCCAATTTCGTTCAAATCATGGATCTACATGACATCAATCTTTGAGCCCTATCTAGCTCATTTGTGCTCTATGTTCTCCCAAATTTTGGTATGTTATAGCTGAGACTACGGGCTATAAAAGTTGTGCCTTTTGTTTTTTAATCAGATGGTGGGATCATGTCAAAATTTTCAATTGAAAGTTGAAATTGCAAATTTCTGTGGAACTTTGCGTAGTTAGTAATACGTGGATTACGTCACGATTTCTCTCTATCAGGTGGGCTGTATATAATACAGAACACCTTATGTTTTCGTTAGAATATTTTTCTTAATTCTCGCCACTTTTTGTTAGCAAGATAACTTGGAAAAAGCTAAATCATATAACTTGAAATTTGGCACACATATGTATAGGCATATGGAGAAAACACAGTAAGGTTTTCAACCTTGACCTTGACTGATGACGTCATCTAGGCGCCATTTTGTGAAATTTTCTGAAAATAAACTCATGATCATATCTTCATAACCAAAAGGTATTTCTCATTCATATTTATTATGATCAAGGTCAATTTCAGGTCAAAAAACGCGCGCGTGCGCGTACGTCCGCGCGTCAATGCGCGCGCAAAATTTATAAATGCTCAAAATCGTCTCAAATTTATTTTGCATACGTTTCAGGTCATTTTAAGCATTTTATAAAAAATCGCGCGTACGAGCATGCGCGCGTGTTTTCGCGCGTAACACCATTAAAAAACATAGAATCGCCATTTTTTTTTCTTTCATGATATTTCTCATATTTTTTCAAGGAATTTGATACCATGTTTATCTCTTTATGACCATTAATAACAAGATGAGCGTCAATTCAAGATAAATGTCCGTGCGCGCGAGCTCTTTTATTACATAGCATATATGGGCAAAAACATGCCTATACAAAATCCATTATAGCTCTTTGGAATGAACCGTGACCTTCAATGTTTTTTCATATTTAGATAGAGTATGAGTCGGAAATATGATTCCATGTCTCATTTGGCCATTAAGTGTTTCGTGACATCATCATAATGGCCTTGGAACTCAAAATACGAATTTGCATGTAATGACGTCAGCATATTTATGTAAAATTGATTGTATCTCTGTAAATATTGATCAATTTTCTTCAAAATTTCGATATGTTGTAGCTAAGACAATTCTCTACAAGCGCAGTAATAACCATTTTTCATTTTGATGACGTCATCATAGTGAAAATTTTGATTAAAGGCCTCATGTCAAAAACTTCATAATTTGCGTGTTATGCCTATAGAAGGTGAATTTAGTTCACGTTATGAATTTACATGATATTGTTTTTTAAGAATTTGTAAGCAGTATGTCGCTTATTTTTGCTCTATTTTGTCTCAAATGTTAGTTGACCAGCCCACCTATACTTGTTCCAAACAAGTATATGTCTAGTCAGGTGGGCTGTATCTAATACAGACCACCTTATATTTTTGTTAAAATCGCCTTTATTATTTATTCTTTATTATTTATTTTTCTTATTTCGACCCACTTTTTTGTTAGCAAAATAACTTTGAAATGGTTCAATCAAATGCTTTGATATTTGGCACACATATGTATAGGCATATGGACAAAACACAGTAAGGTTTTCAACCTTGACCTTGACTGATGACGTCATCTAGGCGCCATTTTGTGAAATTTTCTGAAAATAAACTCATGATCATATCTTCATAACCAAAAGGTATTTCTCATTCATATTTTTCATGATCAAGGTCAATATCAGTCCAGTCAATTTCAGGTCAAAAAACGCGCGCGTGCGCGTTCGTCCGCGCGTCAGTGCGCGCGCAAAATTTTTAAATGCTCAAAATCGTCTCAAATTTATTTTGCATACGTTTCAGGTAATTTTAAGCATTTTATAAAAAATCGCGCGTACGAGCATGCGCGCGCGTTTTCGCGCGTAACACCATTACAAAACATAGAATCGCCATTTTTTTTTCTTTCATGATATTTCTCATATTTTTTCAAGGAATTTGATTTCATGTTTATCTCTTTATGACCATTATTAACAAGATGAGCGTAAATTCAAGATAAATGTCAGTGAGCGCGAGCTCTTTTAATACATAGCATATATGGGCAAAAACATGCCTATACAAAATCCGTTATAGCTCTTTGGAATGCACCGGGATCCTCAATTTTCTTTCATTTTGAGATAGAGTATGAGTCGGAAATATGATTCCATGTCTCATTTGGCCATTAAGTGTATCGTGACATCATCACAATGGCCTTGGAACTCAAAATACGAATTTGCATATTATGACGTCAGCATATTTATGTAAAATTGATTGTATCTCTGTAAATATTGATCAATTTTCTTCACAATTTCGATATGTTGTAGCTAAGACAATTCTCTACAAGCGCAGTAATAACCATTTTTCATTTTGATGACGTCATCATAGTGAAAATTTTGATTAAAGGCCTCATGTCAAAAACTTCATAATTTGCGTGTTATGCCTATAGAAGGTGAATTTAGTTCACGTTATGAATCTACATGATATCGTTTTTTAAGAATTTGTAAGCAGTATGTCGCTTATTTTTGCTCTATTTTGTCTCAAATTTTAGTTGACCAGCCCACCTATACTTGTTCCAAACAAGTATTATATGTCTAGTTTATTATTTATTTTTCTTATTTCGACCCACTTTTTGTTAGCAAAATAACTTGAAAATGGCTAAATCAAATAACTTGAAATTTGGCACACATATGTATAGGCATATGGAGAAAACACGGTAAGGTTTTATACCTTGACATTGACTGATGACGTCATCTAGGCGCCATTTTGTGAAATTTTCTGAAAATTTACTCATGATCATATTTTCATAACGGTAAGTTATTTCTCATTCATATTTATCATGATCAAGGTCAATATCTGTCCGGTCAATTTAATGTCAAAAAGCGCGCGCGTGCGCGTACGTCCGCGCGTCAGTGCGCGCGCAAAATTTTATAATGCCGAAAATCGTCTCAAATTTTTTTTGCATACGTTTGAGGCCATTTTAAACATTTTATAAAAAATCGCGCGTATGAGCATGCGCGCGCGTTTTCGCGCGTAACACCATTACAAAACATAGAATCGCCATTTTTTTTTCTTTCATGATATTTCCCATATTTTTACAAACAAATTGATACCATGTTTATTTCTTTATGACTATTATTAACCGAATGAGCGTTCGCTTAACATAAATGTCCGTGCGCGCGAGCTCTTGTAATACATAACATACATGGGCAAAAACATGCCTATACACAATCCATTATAGCTCTTTGGGATGCACCTGGACCCCAATTCTGTTTTAATATTTGAAAAGAGTATGAGTCGGAGATATGATTTCATGTCTCATTTGGCCATTAAGTGTATCGTGACATCATCTTAATTGCCTTGGAACTCAAAATACGAATTTGCATATTATGACGTCAGCATATTTATCGAAAATTGATTGTATCTCTGTAAATATTGATCGATTTTCTTCTAAATTTCGATATGTTGTAGCTAAGATAATTTCCTACAAGCTCATTCATCACCATTAACATGCCTATACAAAATCCATAATAGCTCTTTGGGATGCACCGGGACCCTCAATGTTTTTCATATTTGGATAAAGTATGAGTCGGAGATATAAAATCACCCTCATATTTTGTTGCTTTGTATGAAAGCAGAAAAATTAGAAATGCAGATATAAGTGAAAATTTGAAAAAAGTCGTACACATAATAAAACAGTTATATCTTGTAAAAGTTTAGAGTGTAACAAAAATTGGCAACTGTAAGTGATGTCACTGATGAGCAGCTCTCCATTTGTTTGTACACAAAATTGCTGTATCTTAAATTTTCTCCCCATAAATGTTTCCAGACATATTGTGATGCATGTGTGTTGGCTCAGTGAGTCAGTAGAGCGTCCGCCTCACAACCGGGAGGCCGTGGGTTGGAACCCCGGTCGCGTCATACCAAAAGACGTTAAAAGACAAGAGTTGCTGCTACTTTGTTTGGCGTTCAACATTAAGGGATAAAGCAACGTCGATCTGGCGCTGCCCAGTGGCTGCCGGGCTCACGATCAATTGGGCAAAAAGAATTTCCATTTTCGGTTTAACTTAATAAAATTTGGAGTGGACTTTAAAAGATTATTATTATTGTTATTATTATTATTAGTATGTCATAAGATATGTACGTGTGTTAATTATTGCACTCTTCATCAGCAGCCAGGGTGCAATAATTAAACTAAACAAATAAAATAACCATGTTCTTTATTTAGGCAATTATTATCGGGCAGAATACCCATTTAAAGCTGTCACCATCTAATGAAAAAAAAATCCGTTTCTGAACCAGACACACAATGCATGTCTGGTCCTGGCTGTACGGATTTTTTTTTTTATTACAAAAAAAAAAATCCTATTTCAAAATATTTATATCCATGATATATCCGCGATGAATTACAGATTTTTGTAAAGAAAAAAGTAGTGGTAGGCTTAATTGACAGAATTGCGATTGCATGTACAATAAAACAATATCAAGATGGTGAAAAACACACAATACACCAATTTGTTAATTTTCTTCCCGCAAATTAAACTTGGGTGGGTACATTTTGAATGGCAGGAACTAAGCAATCATTTACTGTGTTATATACTTGTTGTATTAATGATTTGTAATGTGTAACTAGGGGAAAAAATACATTTTGGGGGGCGTCTGCCATTTTTGTTTTTCATTGGCTGTTCTTTTATATTATCAATAAACTGAGTAAACGAAAAAAATGATCAAGGTCTTATATCTGCACATTACATTTACAATGTAATTCTAATAGCTTCGTGGTAACTGTAATAAATAGGAATCACGTCTGCGTCTAATATATCTAGTCCTTTGCTGTAAACATGATCGATCAATGTACCATTCTCTGTCGTGGGTTTTGAAACATATTGTTTGTAACCATTATCACACATTATTCTGTTTACCTGCGAATTGTGTTTCATTAAATCTTCGTTAAAATCACCCATCACTATGCATCTGGTACTTATTTTGTGCAATTCATTGAGATAATTGAGTAAGCATTCACAAAACTGTTTTATGTTGTAGGATGGAGGTCGATATATAACTGAAATAACGAAAGAGACGGGATTGGTTATGATAATTGCAATAGATTCTAGGTTGTCGACAGCTATGTTCAATCTACTTGAAAATTTGATTTTAGTGTATATTGCAACACCCCCGTGTGACTGCTCTCTAAGTTGATTGGTAGCACAATATGAAAGATATCTCGGCTGATGGTAGAATTTAAAATCATCTAAAAGTGTATCAATTATGTCATCTTCGTTATTAAGCCATGTCTCTGTCAGACATATTAAATCTGCATTGGAGAAGTCAGTATTGCATTTCAAATCCCTATGATGTTGTTTTAATCCTTGTACATTGTGAAGAATTATGGAAATGTTGTGATCACTAACATCAGCAATTATAGGTGGTTGTATGAATGAATGCATATTTTCAAGGCTTTCTTTTATTTCAGGGTTACAGTATATACGATCTTCATGAAAGTCTTGAACAACAAGTCCAGATAATGATGTAACACGACTAAGACCGACATAAGCTTGGCCATATTCAAACATGTTTTCCAACGAGACAACAGCTTCGTCTAATGACATACCTTGTACTTTGTGAATTGTGCATGCGTATGCAAGTTTCAGTGGGAATTGTTGCCTAACATATTTTTTAACCGATTCTTGATGCTTTTCAATAGCGTAAATACCAATATCAGATTTGTCAAATTCCACTTTGATACACACTGGTTTAGAGTTTGTGCTGTCCATCACTATTTCGTCCACATTACCAAAACATCCGTTGGTTAAGCCTTTTTCAACGTCAATGTTCTTCGTCAACATAACCCTTGCTTTAACTGCAATCCATAAGTAAGGTGCTAGTGAACTTTTCAAATTTGCTAATGGCTTGTCACGTACTTTAGTCCTGTCCTTTGACGTATTTTGGGTGTCTTCAGCCAGAATACAAACGATACCTGTGCATTTCTTATGTAATACCCGTTTGTTCCAGTCTTGTACTTTTTTGTTAGTGGAATAGATGTGGAGAACATTTTCACAATCTTCGCCTGTTTCACGGGATTGAAGTGTTTCTATATCTTTATCACACAGTTTATCCTCTTTGGATTTTACACGTAATTTATTTAGAAGGAGTGCAAATTTGGAATCATCTTTCTGCCTCATTATATCGTCGAGCTCCACCTTTTTGAAATTATCTATCCATATTGCACCTTCAAGAGTGTCTTTATATAAGGGCGTACCAAAAACAGGAGGAAGTTGATAAAAGTCGCCAACAGCTATAACAGAGATACCACCAAAAGGCATTTGATTTCGTGATTGTTTGATTTGTCTTAGGCGACCATGGATATAACACATTAACTTTTGATGTACCATTGATATTTCGTCTATGATTATAACTTGTATGTGCGCTAGTTTATTTCGAAGGGCACTTATTTTGTCTTCACTTAACGGCTGGTAAGGTAATTGTATTTGAAGCGGAATAGAGAGTGCACTGTGTATGGTAGAACCGTTAATATTGAATGCAGCTACACCAGTTGGAGCAATCTTAAGTATCGGTATATCATCTGGGTTATGCAACATTCGGCCTAGAATTCGTGTTCCTTCATAATAGATGCATTTTACTAAATGACTTTTTCCAGTCCCAGCACCACCAGTAACAAAAATATGAAATGGTTCACTCTTTCCTCCATTTACTTTGTTAAGACACCATTGTCTTATGTTGTAGAAAACTATTTTTTGCTTTTCATTCAAGGTTCTGATCAAAGAATGACCTTCATGTCTAGAAATTTTTGAAGATCGAAGTTCAACACTTGGGTCATCTTTTGTTTTGGTAGATTTTAAATCAGGAATATCACGATCAGCCTCAAAATCTTCAATATCTACATCTTCTTTGGGATATTCAAGTCTTTCCGCTTCAGTTTCAGGAGATAAAAGAGCCCAAGCATTTTCTTGTGGTCCAAATTTGCATAAAAACTCTTTTGCTTCGTCAATGGCATCGGCATTCTTTTCAAATTTGTCACGGTTTTTTATCACAATCGAGCTCACTTTTTCCAGTTTTTCCCCAGATATGTTAACATAACCTCTCTGAATAAAATGTTCATAGGTCTCGAATCCTGGAGGTTTCAATTGCTCTTGTGTGCGATACGGCAGAAACAGTTGTAATAGGCTTAAATTGTAATTTTCAGGCGATATTTTAGGATTGAACCGGGGATATCGTATAACAGCATCATCTGAACGTGTTCTTTTCTGAATGTATCCTAGATTTTGTTTTAATTCAAATACATTTTTGTTTCTTTTACAACGTGAAGCGTCCATTTGAGAAGTTGTTAAAATTCTGTATTCAGAACAAAAGGAAGCAAGGCACATTTTGTCAAACTTGGAACCATCTGGTCGAACTTTATATCTGTCAACCTTGCTTGTCATCCAAATATTCTCCTCGTTATCATCTGTTCGGTTTTGTATTATTTTAAGAGGTAAAGAAATTCGGATAGGGTCAGGTCCAACAGGTACATATTCAACTTTTCTTGAACATTCTTTTAGTCTCAGAGAGCAAACACGATAAACACTTTCCTGTGCTGATACTTCACGGTTATGCATATACGCTTGACCAAGTTTTTTCATGCTTTGCTTTGCATCATTATTTCCTTCTTTTATTTCCGATAGTGTATGGCTCAATAACATTCCCACCTCTCTTTCAGCTTTTGACAAGTAAGATACAACATAAGAAACACAGGCAAATACATTTGAAACATATTGCAAATCCATGTTAGCATTCCAACATCTAAGTAAGTATGGATTAAATTGATTTATCCAGACATCTTGTGGTTTTCTTTTGAGGACTATACTTTCTTGGGATGCTAATTCAGCATATGCCTTCTCAAATTGTTCTTGGGTAATACCAAGTTTTCCAAAAAGGTCAGTTGTACTTTCATAGTTGGTATGGTTTGCTAATTCATTTTTTACAGATTGCAACAATTCTTTGGCATTCTTTTGATCGGTTTTCATATCTTTACCTTCACCAACATCGACTGGTTTCGTGATAAACGTTTTTTGGGATATTGGTCTAGGAAAATTAAATCTACACGTCGTTCCCTTTTTTTTGCATGATTTAGAATGTTTCTTACTGTGGCTCTGGACGTGTGAAACAATTTCATGTAGTTCTGGATCTTCCTTTTCTGTAGGCTTCTCGCATGAAATGTACTTATCAATGAACTGTACAACATTTTTATCTTTATCAACTCCTAATATCGGTGCATTTTCAATCCATATCAAAATATGAACATGGGGTGATCCCCTTTGTTGAAATTCAATACGATAAAAGTAATCTATGACGTTACCAATGGGTTTAGATGGTGATAATATAACTTTTTTCAAAAAAGTGTGAAATCGTTTATCAAACATTCTAGCAACAGTAACTGGATTTGATTTTAGAAGATTGCATTTGTCTGCCCAATCTAAATCGTCTATCTTTCTTGCATCGCCCGTTTGTCTGAGTAGTGTATTCATTATTTCAGGCCATCTAAAATCAGCTGAAGAAAATGATCCGAACCAGGTTGGTTTACCAAGTTGTCTCACCATTGCCAGAACATTTTTCTGTGCATTTTGACAGTATGGTGGTGTGCCACGAATTTGTTTCAAGAATCTGTACCCCTTGTCCGCTTTTAGTATTTCATAAACTTTATCCACATTTTTTAAATCGGATGCAGTGATACAAGACAAATCATCCTTCCTGTTTGAACTTTGTCTTAATGCAATAGAAACCTGCGACAAAACTTGCTGCATTTCATAGATATACTGGGCATAAAAAATATAATCAGTGTTTTGAGCAAATCTGTTATCCACATGCATCAATCTATTTTGCAAATAACGACCCAAGGTTATGTTTTCACTTCTAACATCATGGAATGTTGGCTGACCCTTTGGAAATAATGACGGAAAGCATTTTGCTTCATTGCTTTCATCTTTCAGTATTGATACAGGACTGTTTCCTTCACAAGGAGCACAACAAAGTATTTCATCAAAACATTGATCTAAAATGTCCTGCCCAATATTTGCTGGTTGTAAACATGTATCTAACTGAATCCCACATAACCGCTCTTCCGAATCATCTTCAACATCATTTTTGTGCAATTGTTGATCATGTAAACTGTCGATAGGATTGTTTTCTTCAGGGTTTGGGTCTTTTGGCAACATGTGTTCATCAATTGCTGAGTCTTCTATTTCAACATCGTCTTCGTGTTTGTCATTATTCTGTGAAAAGGAATTTTCCCAATCGTTATCAATGGCGACATCAAAATACCACTTATTGTTTTCTTTCAAGTACTGTAGTGCATTCAACACTTTAGATTTATTCACATACTTGTATTTGTAATAGCTTTTGTATGACAATTTCCTTTTCAATTTAACACGAATCGTTTGGTCTTCGGTCTCTGGTCTAGGCAACATTTCCACTGTTTCATTTGTGTTTGAAGGTACACACACAACTGGACCATGAACTCCGTTTTGAGCGCCTTTGGGCAAGGCCATTAATTTCATGAAAGGGATATGCAATCCAATTAAATGCTGTTCTAAATTGTTTAAATGTGCAATTTCTTCCGGAATATCATGTAGTTGTAGATTGTTTATATTTGCTTCTGCAGGTAGTTTTCCAGCTCGTAATTTGTTGTGGCAGGTGAAACAAATCCACAAAAATGATCTATCAGATTTTGCTATCTCACATATTAAATTGCATTGTGAATTACAGACATGCAAATATTTGTCACTGATACATGAAGTGTCCACATATTTGCTTTTAATACATTTCATTACCTGGCTTTTGAAAAGAAGTTTGAAACACACAGAGCACACATATTCTGGTCCACCACAAGTCATTTGTCGAAAGTGCTTTATTACATTATGTAAATCTGTCATTTTCAGTTTATTAAGTTCAGCTCTTTTCAAGTTACGTTTGAGTACATTTTGCCTGAATTTAGCGATTCTTCGGTATTTCACTTTTAAAGACATTGACCTTTTTTGTTTGAATTCTGTATTGCCATAGTTGTTTTTCGAAACACTCTTCATTAATGCCTTGTGTTGTTGTCTGAAATGTGGATTGGCATATCTTTTTCTAATGGTTGCCTTGTGTTGTTGTCTGAAATGAGGATTGGCGTATCTCCTTCTCATGACATTTCCCATTATTGCCTGGTGCTGTTGTCTGAAATGAGGATTGGCATATCTTTTTCTAATGGTTGCATTGTGCTGCTGTCTAAAATGAGGATTGGCATATTTCCTTCTCATAACATTTCCCATTGTTGCCTTGTGCTGTTGTCTGAAATGGGGATTGGCATATCTCCTTCGCATGACATTTCCCATTTTTGCCTTGTGCTGTTGTCTGAAATGAGGATTGGCGTATCTCCTTCTCATGACATTTCCCATTGTCGCCTTGTGCTGTTGTCTGAAATGAGGATTGGTATATCTCTTTCTAATGGTTTCATTGTGCTGCTGTCTGAAATGAGGATTGGCATATTTTTTGTTCATACTATTTTTCATGTTTGCTTTATGTTCACCTTTAAATTGTGGATTTTTGTACCGAATTCTTGATGTTGATTTAACTTTTTCCTTGAATTTTTCATTTGACAAATATTTTTCTTTTACGATTTTGATTTTTTTTGTTCTATACTCTAAGTCAGAGTGATATTTTTTTTTCATTGCATCAAGATGCCTGTTCCTAAAAGTTTCACCACATATATGAATTTTATTTCCATTGTTGTCTTTATTTATTTCAAAGAAATTTCTGTCGTGATACTTTTGGTTTTGTGCAATCTTTGCGCTCAGAATTTGTTGTGTTTTGTAAGCTTTATCATTCGCATATCTAACCTTCATTGCATTCGATTTCCTTGCTTTGCGAGCTATTGTATACTTTGTAAACGTATTTCTTTCTTCTTGATACTAGTTTCTTTGTTTGCTGTAGCTCGTTTTTCCCTCATGATCTCTCTGCTCTGTTTGTTCCTTTGACCATAACTCTTTTTTTTCTTTCGTTTCTTTTTTGTTCCTTCAGGATTCATGTTAATCTCTTTTTCTTTTTTAGCACTGGCTCTTGTAGTGACCTTTGGTTCATTCAATTTTGAATCAGTCATATCCCGATTGGATTCTGCTTGGTAATCATGCTCTCTAGAATTGTTCCTTTGTGACGTTCGTCTGAGTTTTTTCCGGTCAGAACTAAGTTGAGCTCCATTTTCAAGTTTATTCCATTTTCGTTTTCCATTCGATTTCTGGGAAACGCTTTCAATTGATTTGGCTTTTGCATCTTTTTCTAAACTAGTGATCCTTTTTTGGGTTTTTCCATCTTCTACTCTAGAGTGTTTTAACTTTTCATCTACAGAGCTGTCTATTGTCACAGTCGCTTCCGTTTTATTGGCAAAACAATGGTCTCCAAATTCCGTTTCTTGTAATTTTCTCAATTCAACCCTTACATTCTTTAATGACAATAGTTGGCCATTGTAGTTATGTGCATCGGGAAGTTTAGTTTTACTCGTTTTGTGCAAATCATCAGTCGTTTCATGAGTAAGCTCAATAATGTGTTCCTTTTTTGGATTTGGACTTGGTGCTTCATATTGCCGTTTCTTTTCATCAGAATGTGTTGGGCATTGAGACGTTGTGCTGTATTGCGTAGTTGACATATTCTGACAAGTAGGGATGCCTTGTAATATAGGAAATCCGGTTAATGTCTCATTCTTACCGGATATTGCTTGTACTGATATACCAGTTACTTCAAAATAATGGTTCATATGACAACTCAATGTCTTTGCTAATGTCATACAATGTTTGTAAACCCCTTGCCAGCTTGGTGTATGAAGTAAGATGCTATACCCATTTTCACTTAAAAAGCCTCGATTGCTTCTAGAATGCGAATCAAATATAAAATACCCCTCATGTCCTGTTATAACTACAAATGTGTTGTTGGCGAAAGTCACAAAATGGGCATCACGAGTCTTACACAGTTGTTGTTCGAATGCCTGTTCTAATGTCACAAAACCAAGTTCTTTATTATGCGATACAACTTCCAATAGCTGTCCTAGAATTGTTTCGTGGTATACAATCGTAAAATAGTCATTCCAGTCATCATATCCATCCAATTCCGTAGGTAATTGATTCATGGCTAAGTAATCCGTTGTGACTGAAGTGCTTTTCCTTATATTGGTATACAAATTATCACCTATTGTCAAGATTCGATCTAGATCACAACTCTTCCATTGGTTGGCTTTCTTAGACTTGCTGTTTAACACTGCAATTAATGAATTACAAACACATTGTTTTCCGCTTGAATTGCCAAATCTTGGATGGCCCTGATTGAACGTTCCCTGAGCAATAATCGTTTTTTGTAAATTTACCTTCGTACCCGTTTTGTTATGTTCGTTTGACTGGGTTTTATCCGTAGGACTGGCATTCTCATAGGATATAGGATTGAAGTGGTATTCTGTGCGTATTTTTTTCTGAAACTGGGATGGGTCATTTGTTGTACGACTTTCATGACAATTTTGCTTATAGGCTTTGTCCACCTTGTTTGTTTTACTCGTTTGTTTCATGCCTTTTCTTTCAGAAGTCTCACAAACATTCGATGTCTTTTGTCTAATTAACATAGATACTTTTGGAGCAACAGACGATCCAATTTTCTTTTCACTTTCATCGGTCACTGAAACTACATGGATGCTTTTTTGGGGAGCCTCAACTGTTTGCAAACCATTGATGGGAATGTTTATATTATCACTATCATTTGTGCATTTCTCTTGATATTGTGGAGCATCATTTGCGTGTGTGCTTTCCTTTTCAGTTCCAATGTACTGTTCGTTGGAATTATCGCAGTGAAATGATTGTACTGACAAAACAACATCGTAATGTATACGTTGAGTATGTCTCAAGTAAATTCCTTTGTCAGAGGTAACCACTCCAAGTTGTACATCCTTGCCCGAAAATATACTCCATTTAGCGTTCTGCTCGTCATATATGTATATATCAGTTTCAATCAAATTCGCCAAAACCATAATCTCCATTTCGGTAGCCCAGGTACCCCTTTGAAATACTTTGCTCTTTGTCACGTAATCTGAAACGTTGGCAAAACCATCTCTCACACGTGTCTCAAATCTGTTCTTGTTTTTCAAAAGATGAACAACAATAGCTTTTCTCACAAGTAAGTGGTTGTTCTCGTTTCCTGATACACAAAATGATATGGCACGAAAGAAGCAATTTCCATCACCCGTTACATGTTTGATTGTACATGGATGTTCAATAGGTTGACATGTTTGACCTTCATTATCAGAATTGGGTGTGATCTGTTGAATGTTTAACTTTGTGCAATAGTCTTTCTTCTTCATTTCATTCACAGGTGAAAAGTGCAAGACAGACTTTTGTATTTCTCCTAGTATTATCAAATCATCAGGGTCTTCATCAAATATGCTTGTAGGCATGCTTGTTTCACTCTTTCCTTTTCCCTCTTCCTGTTGCAAGTGGTTTGACTTATCATCTGCAAATACATGTTCTTCATCGATACTTTCTGTGGGGATTTTAATCTTTGTAGAATCACCGATAGGGGGGTTTTCATGTGTATTTGATGTCACTGTGGATAATTGCTTGGGACATTGTGGTGCGATGTTGGCTATGCCTTCCTCTTCAATTAGATTACTTGTAGATGCAAGTGTGTTCCTTTGTACAGTTTCACTGTCGTCATCTTTGTTTGTGTCTTTCGGAAATTGCGATACATTGTTCTGTTGAGGGTCATGTACTTTCACTTGGATGAGTCTGTATGCTACACTATTTGGGAGATTCGTTATATGTGCCAATTGTAAACAAAATGCGTAAGCACCTGTCCATGTGTTCGTGTGCATCAACATGTGTCGTCCACCTATTTCTTTTTGTGCATGTGTGTCAAAGATATAATATCCAGTGGTATGAGGCATTATAACAAAAGTATGTTCGTTGAATTCTACAAGGCATCCATCTGACTTTCGTTGTGTATCTAGTGCATCTTGTAGGGCATTGATCAGCGGAACTTTACCAGAGGGTACATTCGTTTCAGTGTGTTCTTGTATTAGAGGGCCGGTGTGGGATTCACAAATTTCTAACTCAAAACATTTGTCAAAGGCATGAATTATCTTTCCACTAGGATTGTTGGCCGATTCACGTGGATTACCCGGTATATCGGCGTCTTTAGCACATGTCACGATAGTATCAAGATTTGAAGAGGTCCATTTGCTCATGTCGTTGTTCTTAGAAAAAAGTGTAGCCATCACACCAATTTGATAACTATGGTCGGAAGATATTTGACTTTCTTGTTCATTGTCTTTCACAGGAGTGCTCAAACTTTTTACAAAAACTCTATTACTATTGTTATCTTCGTTTTCTTTGGTGGACTGTTTTCCTGTTTTGTCGTTGGCAAGGTCGTTCTCATTGGTGATGATGTTCTTTTTTGTTGAGTCGTTGGCAAGGTCTTTATTATTTCCATTTTGAGATTGCTTCAAATGTGTTTTTTGTTTTCTTCTTGTTGATCTTGAGTACAAGTATGCCATTGCTTTCCCAATGTACGTGACACCTTTCTCTCGACCTTTGCCTTTGTCCATGCTAAAATATGGGTCATTATTCGCATTCGTTGCTTTACGGGACACACCTCTTTCATTAAGCGGCTTAGTTCTCCTTGTCTTTACCGTTCTCCAAATTTCGGCACTATCATCAGCAGTTACATCAGTTCGATCATAATTGGTTCTCTTCCTAAATGTAGTTCTTGTGAATGTCGTTTTAATGTCACTTGCACACGATTGGCAATCATTATCTTCGATTATGTTACTATTCTGACATTCATCAGATTTCCTTTTCTTTGTGGTTGATTGGTTTGGCGAAAGTAGTCTTTTCTTGCCCCGAGGAATATGCTTTTTCCCGCTTGATGAAGATTTGTTTCTCTTGTCTTGTGCACGAGTTATAGGACTTGGCTGTGCTGCGTGGTCGTTATCATTATTGTCTTTCGTTAGATGTTCGTACATGTTTACGTCAATAGGGATACCAAATTGGTCATATAAGCGCTTAGACAAATTGTTGTTACCACAATAGCAACATATCCATACTACTTGAGCATTAATCAACTCTTCTGCAGAAGGTAATCCCATACAAGGCACATGGTAATGGTTTAAGCATGTTTCACAGGTTGTTTTGTTCTCATTCTCTTGAATATCTAGGCCACAGACGCAACAATCCCCATTGCCTTTCATGATGTACGTGTTATTATCCGGTCCAAGTGATGTGTCCGTTTCCAACATGGTTTTAATGATCAGCTGTACAAATTGATACGATTTGGCTCAGAACTTCACGTATATAATTTAGACGGGGAAAAAGCAATCTCTTGGCTTATATCTATATGATATATAGTTCTTCAATATATAATGCGTTTTCTTTTCTTTTTAATGATTATAACATAGGCTTACACACATTCGTGCATATACTCGGAACTTTAGTAATCAGGTTTATCTCACCGTCACTCTTTTTTATATGTACTTAGCACACTTTGCTTATTTTGATCTTGACGTTCTCACAAAACCCCTTGTTTTACTCGATTATAAACAAATTTTACGACACTCTTGGTTTCACGTTCTTGAAATTTCTTTCCTTAACAATCAATCACACTGTGCCTCTTCTATCAAACAACTCTGCTAAATTATTTGCTTTCCTGTAAGTTACACAAAGACTATCTTGCCGTTATTCAATGAATCAGACTCACTCCTTTATTTAGTCTCTCTTACAATCTCGAATATACCACTATGCTCAATTATCTGTTCCTCGACAGTCAGTCTCGCTTTTCCTATAATCTCTTATGCAATCTCCCGTTTTCTTTGTGCAATATTTGTATTGTCTTTAACGTTCTATAAATATATACACACACAACCTTGTCACCAATCTTTGAAAATTCCACCAGTTTATAATCAAAGCAACTCACCACAGCCCAAAGTTGTCTTTTTAATATCAGAAAATTCACTCTTTATCATTAATTTATTTACATTAAGCTAAACAACTCGTTTACCAAAATATCATTCACTTTTACACCAAGAATTAAAGAAATTCACACGTTTACACTTTTTAAGGAATTGTATTCAGTTATTTAATATTCGTTTCAAGTCTTTTCCAATTCGTTCCAATTCGTTCCAAGTCTTTTCCAATTCGTTTCAAGTCTTTTCCAATTTGTTTCAGATCTTATTTCAAGCGTTATTGGGATGAATCGTTCATGAAAAAATGAGGTGAAATGGATGAAATGAGCTCACAGCTGTGATAAATTCTTATGAAAATGAACATGTAATGATTTTTTTGCTTATGGGAAATGTCTTCTTAGAGGGGAGGTGAAATGAGTGGAAGTGAAAAATATTTCAGTCCAACAAGACGTCTGAAAATGGAAGGAGTGTATAGAAGTCTTTTATACAAAGAACACAAAACATATGCCGTACTGAAAATCCAGGACCTGCAGACAGAGAAAAGAAAAAAAAAGAAAAAGATATGCATGAGACATAAACATGGAGATGGAATGCTTTTTAAACCATCAGTATTGTTTGGATATATATCAATTTATGTTAACATTTTGTTTTGATATTGAATATAAAAAAGGTCATTCAATTATGATTCATTCACATAATGTACTATAAGATGGTTAGAAGAATCCCTGCAATCTGATTGGTCAATTACCTTGTAATTATTTTTACTGGATGCACGCAATATCAACACGATATATGCAATATCGGAATCGATAACACTGATATCCCGAACAAAATGGCGAAATCGCGGCAGCGATTTGATTTTCCAGCTTCTATAAGAAGAAGAATTATCTAAATTGTTGGATGATTCAGATGTGACTAGCATGAAAATTTCAATTAGAGTATGGATTCTCAAAGTTGGAAAAGTTTGCACAAATCAAGAACGTCAATTTAGGAAGCATTTTTATGCCAGAATTGGACAAACTGTTATAGTTCTAAACTAAGTTCTATGCTTTTGTACATAGACCGACGGTGAGTTGTAAACCTAGACTTTAGTACCTTCACTGTGGCATACAACGCCACTCTTTGGATCACTATACTTTAGATATCTGTAACGAATTTCAATTTCTTGAGGCTGTGTTGGTGAAACTGAAGCGAGAGGGGCCAGGAAGCACTACACATGAAGCCTCAATTCATGTACTTGATATGGACAAGATCCAGACCTCTTTTAATTTAGATTGCACCTCCCCAACACTCAAAAAAACTTGCAAAATAAGTTTTTATTGATCTAATGAATTTCTTTTGTTAAGGTTTCATGTAAAGGTCAGTTAAGCCTGACTTTATTTTGTTAAGGTTTAGGCTTAAGTCATTCTCCATTTGTTTAAATCCATTGCACTAAGTAACAACAAACAAATTATGCAAATTTAAAAAATCATGCGTCCGGTAATTATAATTACCAGACGCATGATTTTGCCATGCATCCAATAAATCTGTAAAATAACAAAATTTTGTATTTTTGACAATTTTGGGGGCCCCATCTTATAAAACAGATGATGCACAGGTTTAATTTGTGGGTCGGTGCAATTGTGTGCACACGCTACCTTTGAATTTGGTCTAAAACCATTCAAAGGTACCTTGTGCACACAATCCCTACCAATGCACTCAAACCTGTGTATCATTTGTATAACGACCAATGACTACTTGTGTATTAATTACAATTTTCTCAAAACTTGCTATCAAACTCTATAGAAAACATATTGAAAGGCTTTACACAATCTTGAAATCGATATGTGTATTACCAGATAGCTTTGGTGTTGAGCCTTCCTTGTCACCCATAAAATTGAGGATGCAACAAAACCTCTCCAACCTAAAAAAAGGGTAATTTTTTTTTTCCTCTGCTATGATTTACATCATCTTCTAATCTGACGACAAAACCTATAATTAATCGCAAAATATAAAGGGTGACATTTAAACCTACAGTGTACATGTAATTTCCATATAATTATAAACATTATTTTGGGTGTGTGATTTTGTACATGTGCAGAACTGTATGTATTTTTATTATTTTTTTAAAATAAAGAAATGATTTACAATCCCAAAATATATGACTTTCATATTACTAATGTATTACTTTACTTTTTTTTTTTTACACCTGGAAGATTCTGGTTGAAAGCTGTCTGGTTTGATGACAAGTGTGATGGGAACTTCCAACCGTCAATCAACTGTTGATATGTACAGTATCTGTAATACAAAATATAAATATATAATAAAATTTAAATCATTAACATTCATATTATTTTGCATGAGTGAATATTTTATGAAATGAACAATTTTTGTTTCGGACACAAGTTTTCAAGGTATGTACAACTGGTATGAATTAAATGATCCCAACACAAAATTGTGGAAAGTTATTGTTGACTACTTGTGTATAAATTGCAATTTTCTCAAAACTTGCTATCAAACTCTATAGAAAACATATTAGAAGGCTATACACAATCTTAAAATTGATATGTGTTTTACAAAATAGCTTTGGTGTTGAGCTCCCCTTATCACATACAATTGAAGATGCAACAAAACATATCCAACCTTCAAAATGATATCTTCTTTTCTTAAGTACACACACATGAAGTATATCTATGGGATTGTGCTTTCATGAAGGAGGTACAAAATCATGTCAAAGTTTTATCTGATCATTTTAATTTAATGAGAGTTAATGTAGGGCCTAATTTTTTTATCCTAGCGGAAACTTCATCAGAGGCTAACTGACGAGGAAACATAAAAAACATAATACTATATACTAAACATAATACAAACATATGCATACAGCTAAGGAAGGGGGTGTAAACATAGAGCAATAAAGAGGCTGTGACTCCCAATCAAACTTGGCTGGGAATGGAGAGGAAACACACAAAGAAAATATATATATATAAGTTATATATCATGGGACAAGGGAGAGGGTAAAGGAAAATGTAAATAAGAATAGGGGATGCCTAATGAAAACAGTGATAAAAACCTTGAATGGGAAGGCATTTGGGTGGGAAAAGAGAGGAAAGCATAAGAACAAAGGGATCAGAGAGATATAATAAGGGAGGCCAAATTGAAAGGGGGAGGTAAACAAAGGGATGCTTACGTGAATGATGGAGACAGTCAAAAGTGTGGAGAATGTGGTGATTACCACGGAGGATGGTACTGAGGTGAAGTAAGATGGGATGAAAGTGGTGGTCACGAGACTCCCAACAGGTAATCTGTCAATGGTGGTCTGGTTTGGAGTCTTCCGTTTTACGACCTTGAAACTGAGGAGAGAGCAAACTTTGTTAATGGCATGTGTAGCTGTCCAATTCTAATTTAAAGTAGAACCAAATTTTGCAATTAAAAAAAACAAACTAGATAGATCTCTGACTGCATATGGCATAACAAGCACTAAGTTTATTTGTCAACTCAATTTTGACAGTAATCTGCCTATCAGATCTGATATCACAAATATGAGCTATTTATGCATATATTGTACATACAAGCTCATTATTTAAAAAATCATCTATAAACAATAAATTATTATACATCTTATGAAAGAGTATTTTAACCTGAATCATTTAATATCATTTTGTGTGGTATGTGTTCACGCTTGGATGAACAGAAGGCATTGTTTGCGAGAGTGCAGAAATTGACTTGTGCCAAAGTTGCTTATGTGATGTTTGAATAAAAAAATTGGGATTTGGGTATTAATTCAGTCTTTAAGGATTCAAATAACATCCCTTACAAAATTAGTCATGCCACACATATCAAATATCAAAAAATAGAATATAAACAAACATTTGTGAGCGCATGTGTGTGTGTGTGACTTTGCTTCTGCAAAAGGCATATGCAATGTTCATTTTGATACATTCAATTCATTCTTTTACTCTGCTAATATCCCAACATAATACATACTGTAGGCATCACTTGGGCGCAAGTCGATTTTTGCACACTCGCAAACAATGCCTCCTGTTCATCCGAGCGTAAACACATACCACACAAAAATTATACCAAATTATTTTGGATAAAACACTCTTTCATAATATGTAAAATAATTTACTGTTCAAAGATGATTTTTAAAATAATTAGCAATATTCTAGGTGTAAATTTTTTGTTGACTTACATCGTAGTAAAGAAAACCAAATTGAGGGGGGAGGGGGGTAAACAAAGGGATGCTTACGTGAATGATGAAGACAGTCAAAAGTGTGGAGAATGTGGTGATTACCACGGAGGATGGTACTGAGGTGAAGTAAGATGGGATGAAAGTGGTGGTCACGAGACTCCCAACAGGTAATCTGTCAATGGTGGTCTGGTTTGGAGTCTTCCGTTTCACGACCTTGAATCTGAGGAGAGAACAAACTTTGTTAATGGCCTGTGTAGCTGTCCAAATTTCAATTTAAAGTAGAAACAAATTTTGCATTTTAAAAAAACGTCTCATCCAATATTTCTCCCTGCTGCAACCAGGAAGCTGTAATGAATGGAGAGGGTCTCGAAAGAATATTCTGAGGGAAAAATATACAAGATTAACCTGGCTTAACAAAAAGAAATTTAACCCTCTCCAGCCATCATTTCCATCAACAGCTGTCCATATCAATGCACAGTACCTCTCTGGCATTCCAAATATTACGAAATGTTACGCAACGCCATCTGCTTCCCTAAGTTCTTTATTCACTCTTTTGCAAAAATATGCAAGCATCAAGCTTTGAAGCCATGCATGGCACCAAAAAATTAAGTCATGTTCAGTGAAGATGTATTTAGCTATAACAGAATTCACAACAACATATGACCAATGCAATTTTCTATTAGTCATCAAATGCATTTTCCATTCTCGGATAGCTCTACTCAAGATATGGCCATTTCAACCAGCGAAATCGACCAAGGAACTCGAATGAAAGGTTTTCATCATCATGATTTTCTCATCTAATTATTGACATTTTCCGAAAATTTCAGAAATTTTTACATAGCTAGGAAGGTGCTCCAAATGTTTATCTTCATAAAGAACTGAATGAAATTGTGTTAATATGTTTGCGCATTTATTGATTCAGGGCTAGAAGTTGTCAAGTTATCACCACTATTCCCCCATTAAGTACAAGCCGGGAAAGCAAAAGCCGCCATGCTCGCTGGGCTGGGCTGTGTGTGGAAAGGGAGGACCTAGGAGCTCTACAATTTTGGAGGGGGATTAAGGGGAATACGGTAGAAGAAACAAAAGACACGCGGTGCCACGGATGACTTCAAAGGAGCCTCTTGGGTGGGGTCTCCACTCATTACAGCTTCCTGCTGCAACGTACCATAGTACCGGTAAATCAAGGCAATATGCCATTTTCCTAATGTAAGCAAATGTAATGCATAAGTGTTTGTGAAGTGCCTCAATACAAATTATTTTGTTCACCTGTTAAGAATAATAGTATTTCAATAGTCAAAATACAACTGCATATATATAAGTGTTGCTAGGTAGGTCAAGCCATAATGTTTGTCCAACCTGACAACAACTTTTGTATGCAGTTCTGATTCTGTCTATTGAAATATTTATCAGGTGAATGAAATAATTTCTATTGAGGCACTGCACCAAGACTTCTGCATTAAATTTGGTTACATGTACATTACGAAAATGGCCTATTACGTAGAGATTCTATGCCCTATAGAATCAAGTCAGAGATTGGTTGGTAAATTAAAATGATGGCCAACTGAAATGTCAAGCTAGCATGTGTTGGCAGTAGATCTGTGTCCATAAAAGCGTTTCTTGAGAGCGCTGTTGGTTTCAACTACATATTAAATGCTGCACACTCTGCAAGTTTTCAGATAAACAACGTTGGTGGTGGTAAAATGCACCATACATACCATACAGAGATAGATCGTGAGTGGTGTGAACTAGCGGGCATCCACATTGGACAATCGGGTGCGTGACCAATGTTCTATCACTGACACCAGCAAGTACCAACGAGCAGAACATGAAAGAATGAAAGGTGATGGACATTTCTAGAATAACTGTCTAGAATAACACATGTCTTACCGCAATTATGTGTTATATTTTTTAAATGAAGGGCAAAGTTTTGTTAATCTCGTAAATAAAATTCATAACTTATCAGCCAAACTCTACTGGTAGATCTAGATTTAAGTTTTTGCCATAGTTAAGCAACCTCAATCCAGTCTCAGCTCGCGCGAGCAAAGCTATGGCGCAATACACAAGAAAAAGGCGCAATACACAAGAGAAAGCATCAGAGTCGGGATAGCCAAGCGGACTTCATATCCCGCAAGAGTTTATATCCCGCCTTCGACAAAAGTTTTTTTTTTTTTTTTTTTTAAATGTCAAAATCAGGAGTGCAACCTATGTGGCGCTGCAGCCTTATCGCCGGCAAATACGGTTATCATAATTTGCAAGGCAAGATATATATATGTTTTTTTTCTTCAAATGTCAAAATCAGGAGTGCAACCTATGTGGCGCTGCGGCCTTATCCCCGGCAAATACGGTTATCATAATTGGTACAAATACAATCAGTTGGTACCACCTTTTACTTACAATTTTGAGAAAATCAGCTCTCAAAATAAAGATTTTTAGACCCATATCGGTAATAATCTTTCAAAACGGACACATGCAAACCAATCTTTTGTCAATATTTTTTCACAATTTCGTACCCAATTTCAAAGAAAATTTCATCTCTGGGTAAATCCATGTTCCTCTTTCTATTTGTGATATCTGATTTTCGAAATCTTACTGATTTTTTTAGATAGCAATTTATTATTTTACATGTAGGTCACGCGTGAACTTTGGTCAAAACACCATATGTAGATCTATTCTACCGTGTGAGTCAAAAAAAAGTTTACACCTAGAAAATTGCTAATTATTTTTAAAATCATCTATGTACACTAAATTATTTTACATCTTATGAAAAAGTGTTTTATCCCAAATCATTTGGTACCATTTTTGTGTGGTATGTGTTCACGTTTGGATGAACAGGAGGTATTGTTTGCGAGAGTGCAAAAATCGACTTGTGCCAAAGTGAAGCCTACAGTATGTATTATGTAAGGATTAGCGGAGTGAGAGAATGAATTGAATGTATCTAATGAAATGCATTGCATATATTTTTGCAGAAGCAAAGACGCACACACACGCACAATTGTTCGTTGATATTTGATATGTGTGGCATGATTAATTTTGTTGGGGATGTTATTTGGATCTGCAAAGACCGAATTAACACCCAAATCCCAATTGTTTAATACAAATATAAACATTGCAACTTTGGCGCAAGTCGATTTTTGCACTCTCCCAAACAATGCCTCCTGGTCATCCAAGCGTGAACACATACCACACAAAAATGATACCAAATGATTTGGGATAAAACACTCTTTCATAAGATATATAATAATTTAATGTTCATTGATGATTTAAAAAATAATAAGCAATTTTCTAAGTGTAAACTTTTTTTTGACTCACTCTGTATAGACACTATGGCTATCCTATGCATATCCAATATCCAGAACACACCTTAATTACCCAGATTGAGCTCACAAAAAAAATGTGCACATGCGCACGCCACGGTTGGGCAGTAAATACCGGTTAATAAGATGGGCGTCCGGTAAATATGTAAAAAACAGGAAATATGATTTTAATTCTCTATTTACCGGGTATTAATAATTTTACTTGTTTTTAGCCTCAACAACTAAAAATATTGTTCTGAAATAATTCGCAGCACAACACTCATAGTAGCAACACTCATAGTAACAACACACAAACAGATTTATAAAATCCACACTGCATACATGTACACACCCAAACATACATGTACACCCAAACATACATGTACATTCATGTACAACACACATAATACAGTTATTGACTGGCAGGGGGTGTAATAAAACATTATTTGGACCGCTGGAGGGAGTTATATTTCACAAGTGGTTATATTTTCCAGAAGCTCACAGCGCTGAGGGAAAATATAACTCCCTTCAGGTCCAAAGAATGTTATATACCGGTACCCCCTGCCAGTCAATAACTGTTTATTAGATAACCTTTGTTTGATATTGTTTTTTTTTTTTGGGGGGGGGGGAGGGTTCAGGGACAATCTACATTTTAGAAAAAGAAGTGCAAAAAAAAATTGGGGGAAAAATAATATTTTTGAAATAATTCAAGAAAGAAAAAAAAAACTTGAAAAAAAAGAATTCTTAAATTAAAAAAAAATTATGATTTTTTTTTTTTTTTAATTTCAAGGGAGAGAAGGAATAAAAAAAAAAATATTAAAAAAAAATTTCCTCCAAAAAGCATTTTTGGGGAAGCAAAAAATGTGGAAAAAAAAATTTCAAGAGGAAAAAAAATTGCCCTCAATAATGGTGTAATGTGTGTAATTGGTGACATGCATTCCTCAAGAGGGCGACATGCATTGATTAAAAATATATTCATTTCACCAGCTGGTTAATATCACACCGAAAATTGACCAGCCAGGAAAATATAACAATTTGAATCCTCACAATTGATATCATGTGATGAGCTGTGGACCAATCACATCTCGGTATCTGTTTAATTGGCTATCTAATATACACAAATAATATACACCAGAGCTACCATACTCACCACCATTGTTATTATGTTCAAAATTGGACAATCCCTATGAACAAATGAGTGGAAAAATATATTTCCCGGTATTTCCCAGTAAAAAGCGGTAAATACCGCTTATTTCCCGGCGTCCGGGAAATAAGCCCCCGAAGCAGGAAATATGCCAACCCTGGCGCACTCGCGAGGGAAACCAGCGCATGCGAACTTGGAATCCTATAAGGTTGTTAATAGGGTAATAGTAATTGTAAAAATCAACCTGTCATTAACTCGTTACTCAATCGGTAAGGACAGCGTATTACTAATAGAACTTTGGAGTTGACTTGAGTCGAGGGTAAGGTGTCTGAACAATATTTCAATTTTCCCTTTTAGATTATTTTTCACCATTATGGATGGATAATCAAAAAAAATCAACTACTCAGAAAAACACATTTCAAATTTCAACACTCACCGATGTCTCTATCAAAAGATTAGTCACTAAAAATCTAGAGTCTAGGCAATATTCATCCATTTTTTGGCCCAGAGTGGACAAAAAAGTGGTAGGCCTACACGCCAAGTTATCATTTTTGCTCAACAGCTGCATTATAGAAAAGCATTAGGCCATGTAAAATTGATTTCATGTTGATCGTCCCCGCCCGCTTCCTTTTTTCCGCCCGCCTCCTTATATTTGATATTTGATATTTTTTCTTTTTATTCAGAAAACAACACAGAATTAATACCATATGCATCTTTTCCACCTTTTCTTCAAATACGCTGTTCAAATATTCTTGTACAAACATACTAAGACTCTAGAAAAAATTGTATTGAAATGTAGAGTGGTTGATATGCTATATGATCGGCGATATGCTGAAGTGAAGCTGCGCTAAAAAATGATGCGATGATGCATGCGCTGCGCATGCATATATCGCATGTATATGTGCATGGCTCAGATCAAGGGTACACTTACAAAAATGTAGATTGAACACTGGGAAATTGTTCAATTATCCAAAACCATGAGACCCAGACACAAATTAGCATTTTTATATTAAAAAGTACCATTGGGGGAAGCTCCAAACAAGTTTTCAGCTTCATTGAGTTCAAATTAAAGATTTTAGAGCAATTTTATGATGAAAAAAGGCCTATTTTCAGCACTTTTAACGTTACATTCAAAACATGCACTAATTGGATACCATATTTTTACTAATGGGATGCAAAACTTGTGATTTTTTTAAATCTTGATGTAGAATCTATGTAATAATTAACATTTCTGTTGAGTTAATTCCTATTATTTTACTTTCTTATTCCATTTACACGTGATACAATTTTTGTGATATGTTCATAACTGTGGTGTCCTGCAAATTTCAAATCTTACTAACTGAAGAATGGTGTATAAATAATTGATTTATTTACAAGCTTGCAATGTTATAATGTTTAGTTTCACTTTATCTTTGATTTCTAATCAGATCATTTCATTATGGGTCATGGTTTTAAAAATATTCAGATTTCTGAAAATGGAAAATGTTTGGTGTCCTGCAGTTATGAACATATCATGCAACAGAATCTATACAAAAACTTATTGTATTCTTTCAAAATGATAATGCAATGGTGTATATAGGTGAATGAAGAGCACTGATAACATTGGATTCCCCATTTTAACTTGTATGTGTGATTTAATCAACAATGAATGGACACCGAGTTATGTACGTGACGAGTTATGTACGTACACCATGTTTTTTTTTCTTCAATAAGACCCCCTATATTTAGTTATTTGTTATGGTAGGTAGTAAACAATGTATAAGACATACACACGTCTGATTTGGTGAGAAGAATATTACAAAATATTGCAGTTTGAGCTTTTTCATGTCATGTACATAACTAAGACACCGTTATGAAAAGACACCGAGTTATGTACGTTACTGCCAATCACAATTTGAAATAAATTATCATAAATGAATCAATTTATTTCTGTCAGCATGAATTGCACCCTTCTGCATTTTCATTTAAACAAACATTTATTGAATTTAAGGAACAAGAAGTTATAATTTGAATGTAAAACTACTTACTTTTGGTGTCCACAGTTATGTACGATTAAGTACAGAAATCTTACATTTCAGTCCTGAAATAGTAGTTTACAAACCATTTACACATTGCAA
This sequence comes from Strongylocentrotus droebachiensis, assembly GCA_035222895.1. Taxonomy (NCBI): domain Eukaryota; kingdom Metazoa; phylum Echinodermata; class Echinoidea; order Camarodonta; family Strongylocentrotidae; genus Strongylocentrotus; species Strongylocentrotus droebachiensis. The sequence continues at coordinate 47,828 of JAVYIG010005513.1, forward strand.
ATTATGTTTCATTCAGGAAACACATCATTCCTTCAATTGAAGTCGATATTAGACTAATGCAAAACCATATCTGACAATAAGGCAAAGAGAAAGCATCTAGAGAATAAGATGTACTGTACATAACTCGGTGTCCATATTTGTTTTGGCCAAATTCTAATAACTAAATTGAAAAAAGTTGATATGGCAATGGTTTTAAGTTTTGTTTAGGGTATGTTTTAACATCTCATGTACTTTGTTGAGAAAAATTAAAATTATAAGAGAAATATCAGCATGAAGTGGACACCGAGTTATGTACGTAACATTTTTGATGATGTGATATTTGGCTACTGATTGCCGCTTAACGGCAATTTGTTAAGGTCTGATTTTTTAGCTATGTGTTGCATAATGTTTGCAGATTACAAAAATAATGTTGCCACAGTCTATAATTGACTTTTAAAATTCACCTCATATGTAACACTTTTGTGCCCTTGATCAGAGCCCTGCACATATGCTTGAGTCGAGGAGCTAGCTAGCTCGAGTTGATCGAGTCGACTGATCATCGCATCGCAGATACCTCACGATAGCGCGGCCGCGCCCTAGCGCTGGATTTTACACGCGGCAGCCATCTTGGGAAAAATATCAAATATCAAATAACATGGTACACCCTCCTCCTCTTTTTCAAAAAATCCGGACGATCAACATGTAATCAATTTTACATGGCCTTATTAGGCGATATGCAAAAAGTGGGGGTCAAGTATTTTCAAACTTAACTCGTAAGTGATCCCTTGGGGCTAGCAAAAAAATAAGCACATCAACATATTCCTTACGAATTGAACTTATTATCCTCGGAGGGACGATTCTCAAAAATGGGAAATCTCAGAGTTACCAGGGCTAAACTAACACATCCTTGGAGTTACCATGAACAGATGAATAAAACATTTAATTCTCTGTTTTGTGACACGATATTTTTAGAAATCCGAAATTACACCCCTTTGGAAATATGAAGATTAATCTGCTCTTTCATATGATATGACACTTCATTTATTGAGTATCACCTTCAGGATCACAACAGATAAAGGTTTGAATCTAAATTTATTTTTAAAAACGTTGACCGATTTTGCATGGTCACGCAATGCACATAGACTGCATAGATTATCTAGGGATATTTTATGAGTGCAATGTGTCTATGGAAAGGACTTTAGCACACAAAACCATGTGCGCGATCAGACACTCTATCGACACATCATTGAGCTGAGGGTTACAATCTCACTCAGTATTTCTTCAGTTTTTTTACTATAATCTAGATCTAGTGAGGCAAAGCAATAAATAATCAAAGTTTAATAGTTTGTGACCTCTTTGCAAGCTTTCGTAGCTTGTTATTATATGAATGAAAATAAAATAAGTACATAGATCTACTGCAATCTGCAGTAGGCCTACGAAAAAATAAAACGCATCCAGATCCACACATTGAGCTACTACACGTGCACTGCATGCACTGCATCAAAATATGATCACCATTTTGTGCACACACTTTTAATGTTGTGATTTAGGCGAACCCGTGACTTATACACAAGCATGAGTAATTGCTTTTATGACACAGTTATTCAACTATTGAATACAAAAAATAAATGGAATATCTACTAACCTGTTCATCGGAAAAACAAAAACTTGGCAGCTGGAGACGGGTTCTTCCAAAAGCTTTGGTATATTTTAAGGTATTCAAGGTATAAAACAACACGATTGATGAAAATAACACGTAACTACTGGCGCGCCTGGACTGCTGGATGATCTGAACGATGTAATCTAGATACGGGAATAACTCGGCTCAAAGACACTCGACCCAGCTGCCAAAACCAGTCACTTTTTGTCATTTTTCCCTTACCCTAACTCTTACCATTGTCTGAAAATCGTTCGTACGGCGTTCGTAGCAATTCGTAATGGCATTTGTAACGGAGGCTTTAATCACAACCCTAAACCTAATTTACATTATTAGACGTCAGCATATTTATGGAAAATTGGTTGTAGACTAGACCTATCTCTGTATTATATTGAGTGATTTTCTTCCAAATTTCGATATATTGTAGACAATACAAAGTACAAGCTCAATTTTCACCATTTTTCATTTTGATGACGTCACCAAAGTGAAAATTTCGATTAAAGGCCACATGTCAGAAATTTCATAATTTGCGTGTTATTGCCTGATAATACGGACGGTGGATTTTGTTCACATCATGAATCTACATTGCATTGTTTTTTTTAGCAGTATCTCGCATATTTTTGTTCTATTTTGTCTCAAATTTTAGTTGACCAGCCCACCTATACTTGTTCCAAACAAGTATTACATGTCTAGTTTATTTTTCTTATTTCGACCCACTTTTTGTTAGCAAGATAACTTAAAAAAAACTTAATCAAATAACTTGAAATTTGGCACACATATGTATAGGCATATGGAGAAAACACAGTAAGGTTTTCAACCTTGACCTTGACTGATGACGTCATCTAGGCGCCATTTTGTGAAATTTTCTGAAAATAAACTCATGATCATATCTTCATAACCAAAAGGTATTTCTCATTCATATTTATTATGATCAAGGTCAATATCAGTCCAGTCAATTTCAGGTCAAAAAACGCGCGCGTGCGCGTACGTCCGCGCGTCAGTGCGCGCGCAAAATTTTTAAATGCTCAAAATCGTCTCAAATTTTTTTTGCATACGTTTCAGGTCATTTTAAGCTTTTATAAAAAATCGCGCGTATGAGCATGCGCGCGCGTTTTCGCGCGTAACACCATTACAAAACATAGAATCGCCATTTTTTTTCTTTCATGATATTTCTCATATTTTTTCAAGGAATTTGATACCATGTTTATCTCTTTATGACCATTATTAACAAGATGAGCGTAAATTCAAGATAAATGTCAGTGCGCGCGAGCTCTTTTAATACATAGCATATATGGGCAAAAACATGCCTATACAAAATCCGTTATAGCTCTTTGGAATGCACCGGGATCCTCAATTATTTTTCATATTTAGATAGAGTATGAGTCGGAAATATGATTTCATGTCTCATTTGGCCATTAAGTCTATCGTGACATCATCACAATGGCCTTGGAACTCAAAATACGAATTTGCATATTATGACGTCAGCATATTTATGTAAAATTGATTGTATCTCTGTAAATATTGATCAATTTTCTTCAAAATTTCGATATGTTGTAGCTAAGACAATTCTCTACAAGCGCAGTAATAACCATTTTTCATTTTGATGACGTCATCATAGTGAAAATTTTGATTAAAGGCCTCATGTCAAAAACTTCATAATTTGCGTGTTATGCCTATAGAAGGTGAATTTAGTTCACGTTATGAATCTACATGATATTGTCTTTTAAGAATTTGTAAGCAGTATGTCGCTTATTTTTGCTCTATTTTGTCTCAAGTTTTAGTTGACCAGCCCACCTATACTTGTTCCAAACAAGTATTATATGTCTAGTCAGGTGGGCTGTATCTAATACAGACCACCTTATATTTTTGTTAAAATTGCCTTTATCAGGTGGGCTGTATCTAATACAGACCACCTTATATTTTTGTTAAAATCGCCTTTATTTATTATCAGGTGGGCTGTATCTAATACAGACCACCTTATATTTTTGTTAAAATCGTCTTTATTATTTATCAGGTGGGCTGTATCTAATACAGACCACCTTATATTTTTGTTAAAATCGCCTTTATTATTTATTTATTATTTATCAGGTGGGCTGTATCTAATACAGACCACCTTATATTTTTGTTAAAATCGCCTTTATTTATTATCAGGTGGGCTGTATCTAATACAGACCACCTTATATTTTTGTTAAAATCGCCTTTATTTATTATCAGGTGGGCTGTATCTAATACAGACCACCTTATATTTTTGTTAAAATTGCCTTTATTATTATTATTTATTTATTTTTCATATTTTGACCCACTTTTTTGTTAGCAAAATTTCTTTGAAATGGTTCAATCAAATGCTTTGATATTTGGCATACATATGTATAGGCATATGGACAAGACACGGTAAGGTTTTCAACCTTGACCTTGACTGATGACGTCATCTAGGCGCCATTTTGTGAATTTTTCTGAAAATCAACTCATGATCATATCTTCATAACCAAAAGGTATTTCTCATTCATATTTATTATGATCAAGTTCAATATCAGTCCAGTCAATTTCAGGTCAAAAAACGCGCGCGTGCGCGTACGTTCGCGCGTCAGTGCGCGCGCAAAATTTTTAAATGCTCAAAATCGTCTCAAATTTATTTTGCATACGTTTCAGGTCATTTTAGGCATTTTATAAAAAATCGCGCGTACGAGCATGCGCGCGCGTTTTCGCGCGTAACACCATTAAAAAACATAGAATCGCCATTTTTTTTTCTTTCATGATATTTCTCATATTTTTTCAAGGAATTTGATACCATGTTTATCTCTTTATGACCATTATTAACAAGATGAGCGTAAATTCAAGTGAATGTCAGTGCGCGCGAGCTCTTTTAATACATAGCATATATGGGCAAAAACATGCCTATACAAAATCCGTTATAGCACTTTGGAATGCACCGGGATCCTCAAATTTTGTTCATATTTATATAGAGTATGAGTCGGAAATATGATTCCATGTCTCATTTGGCCATTAAGTGTATCTTGACATCATCACAATGGCCTTGGAACTCAAAATACGAATTTGCATATTATGACGTCAGCATATTTATGTAAAATCGATTGTATCTCTGTAAATATTGATTAACTTTCTTCAAAATTTCGATATGTTGTAGCTAAGACAATTCTCTACAAGCGCAGTAATAACCATTTTTCATTTTGATGACGTCATCATAGTGAAAATTTTGATTAAAGGCCTCATGTCAAAAACTTCAGAATTTGCGTGTTATGCCTATAGAAGGTGAATTTAGTTCACGTTATGAATCTACATGATATTGTTTTTTAAGAATTTGTAAGCAGTATGTCGCTTATTTTTGCTCTATTTTGTCTCAAATTTTAGTTGACCAGCCCACCTATACTTGTTCCAAACAAGTATTATATGTCTAGTTTATTATTTATTTTTCTTATTTCGACCCACTTTTTGTTAGCAAGATATCTTTGAAATTATTCAATCAAATGCTTTGAAATTTGGCACACATATGTATAGGCATATGGACAAAATACAGTAAGGTTTTCAACCTTGACCTTGACTGATGACGTCATCTAGGCGCCATTTTGTGAAATTTTCTGAAAATCAACTCATGATCATATCTTCATAACCAAAGGTTATTTCTCATTCATATTTATCATGATCAAGGTCAATATCAGTCCGGTGAATTTCAGGTCAAAAAACGCGCGCGTGCGCGTACGTCCGCGCGTCAATGCGCGCGCAAAATTTTTAAATGCTCAAAATCGTCTCAAATTTATTTTGCATACGTTTCAAGTCATTTACAGCATTTTATAAAAAATCGCGCGTACGAGCATGCGCGCGCGTTTTCGCGCGTAACACCATTAAAAAACATAGAATCGCCATTTTTTTTTCTTTCATGATATTTCTCATATTTTTTCAAGGAATTTGATTCCATGTTTATCTCTTTATGACCATTATTAACAAGATGAGCGTAAATTCAAGATAAATGTCAGTGCGCGCGAGGTCTTTTAATACATAGCATATATGGGCAAAAACATGCCTATACAAAATCCGTTATAGCTCTTTGGAATGCACCGGGATCCTCAATTTTTTTTCATATTAAGATAGAGTATGAGTCGGAAATATGATTCCATGTCTCATGTGGCCATTAAGTGTATCGTAACATCATCACAATGGCCTTGGAACTCAAAATACGAATTTGCATATTATGACGTCAGCATATTTATGTAAAATTGATTGTATCTCTGTAAATATTGATCAATTTTCTTCAAAATTTCGATATGTTGTAGCTAAGACAATTCTCTACAAGCGCAGTAATAACCATTTTTCATCTTGATGACGTCATCATAGTGAAAATTTTGATTAAAGGCCTCATGTCAAAAACTTCATAATTTGCGTGTTATGCCTATAGAAGGTGAATTTAGTTCACGTTATGAATCTACATGATATTGTCTTTTAAGAATTTGTAAGCAGTATGTCGCTTATTTTTGCTCTATTTTGTCTCAAATGTTAGTTGACCAGCCCACCTATACTTGTTCCAAACAAGTATTATATGTCTAGTTTATTATTTATTATTTATTTATTTTTCTTAATTCTCGCCACTTTTTTGTTAGCAAGATAACTTGAAATTGTCTAAATCAAATCACTTGAAATTTGGCACACATATGTATAGGCATATGGACAAGACACGGTAAGGTTTTCAACCTTGACCTTGACTGATGACGTCATCTAGGCGCCATTTTGTGAAATTTTCTGAAAATAAACTCCTGATCGTATCTTCATAACCAAAAGGTATTTCTCATTCATATTTATTTTGATCAAGGTCAATATCAGTCCAGTCAATTTCAGGTCAAAAAACGCGCGCGTGCGCGTACGTCCGCGCGTCAATGCGCGCGCAAAATTTTTAAATGCTCAAAATCGTCTCAAATTTATTTTGCATACGTTTCAGGTCATTTTAAGCATTTTATAAAAAATCGCGCGTAAGAGCATGCGCGCGCGTTTTCGCGCGTAACACCATTACAAAACATAGAATCGCCATTTTTTTTTCTTTCATGATATTTTTCATATTTTTTCAAGGAATTTGATACCATTTTTATCTCTTTATGACCATTATGAACAAGATGAGCGTAAATTCAACATAAATGTCAGTGCGCGCGAGCTCTTTTAATACATAGCATATATGGGCAAAAACATGCCTATACAAAATCCGTTATAGCTCTTTGGAATGCACCGGGATCCTCAATTTTTTTTCATATTTAGATAGAGTATGAGTCGGAAATATGATTTCATGTCTCATTTGGCCATTAAGTCTATCGTGACATCATCACAATGGCCTTGGAACTCAAAATACGAATTTGCATATTATGACGTCACATATTTATGTAAAATTGATTGTATCTCTGTAAATATTGATCAATTTTCTTCAAAATTTCGATATGTTGTAGCTAAGACAATTCTTTACGAGCGCAGTAATAACCATTTTTCATTTTGATGACGTCATCATAGTGAAAATTTTGATTAAAGGCCTCATGTCAAAAACTTCATAATTTGCGTGTTATGCATATAGAAGGTGAATTTAGTTCACGTTATGAATCTACATGATATTGTTTTTTAAGAATTTGTAAGCAGTATGTCGCTTATTTTTGCTCTATTTTGCCTCAAGTTTTAGTTGACCAGCCCACCTATACTTGTTCCAAACAAGTATTATATGTCTAGTCAGGTGGGCTGTATATCATACAGACCACCTTATATTTTTGTTAAAATTGCCTTTATTATCAGGTGGGCTGTATATCATACAGACCACCTTATATTTTTGTTAAAATTGCCTTTATTATTTATTATTTATTTTTCTTAATTCTTACCACTTTTTTGTTCACAAGATAACTTGAAAATGGATCAATCAAATAACTTGAAATTTGGCACACATATGTATAAGCATATAGAGAACTCACAATAACGTTTTGAACCTTGACCTTGACTGATGACGTCATCTAGGCGCCATTTTGTGAAAATAAACTCGTGATCATATCTTCATAACCAAAATTCATTTCTCATTGATATTTAATATGATCAAGGTCATTATCCGTCCGATCAATTTCAGATAAAAAAACGCGCGCGTGCGCGTACGTCCGCGCGTTAGCGCGCGCGCAAAAATTTATAATGCTCAACATCATCTCAAATTTTTTTTGGATACGTTTCAGGTCATTTTAAGCATTTTATAAAAAATCGCGCGTACGAGCATGCGCGCGCGTTTTCGCGCGTAACACCATTACAAAACATAGAATCGCCATTTTTTTTTCTTTCATGATATTTCTCATATTTTTTCAAGGAATTTGATACCATGTTTATCTCTTTATGACCATTATGAACAAGATGAGCGTAAATTCAAGATAAATGTCAGTGCGCGCGAGCTCTTTTAATACATAGCATATATGGGCAAAAACATGCCTATACAAAATCCGTTATAGCTCTTTGGAATGCACCGGGATCCTCAATTATTTTTCATATTTAGATTCATGTCTCATTTGTCCATTAAGTGTATCGTGACATCATCACAATGGCCTTGGAACTCAAAATACGAATTTGCATATTATGACGTCAGCATATTTATGTAAAATTGATTGTATCTCTGTAAATATTGATCAATTTTCTTCAAAATTTCGATATGTTGTAGCTAAGACAATTCTCTACAAGCGCAGTAATAACCATTTTTCATTTTGATGACGTCATCATAGTGAAAATTTTGATTAAAGGCCTCATGTCAAAAACTTCATAATTTGCGTGTTATGCCTATAGAAGGTGAATTTAGTTCACGTTATGAATCTACATGATATTGTTTTTTAAGAATTTGTAAGCAGTATGTCGCTTATTTTTGCTCTATTTTGTCTCAAGTTTTAATTGACCAGCCCACCTATACTTGTTCCAAACAAGTATTATATGTCTAGTTTATTATTTATTTTTCTTAATTCTTACCACTTTTTTGTTCACAAGATAACTTGAAAATGGATCAATCAAATAACTTGAAATTTGGCACACATATGTATAAGCATATAGAGAACTCACAATAACGTTTTCAATCTTGACCTTGACTGATGACGTCATCTAGGCGCCATTTTGTGAAAATAAACTCGTGATCATATCTTCATAACCAAAATTCATTTCTCATTGATATTTAATATGATCAAGGTCATTATCCGTCCGATCAATTTCAGATAAAAAAACGCGCGCGTGCGCGAACGTCCGCGCGTTAGCGCGCGCGCAAAAATTTATAATGCTCAACATCATCTCAATTTTTTTTTGGATACGTTTCAGGTCATTTTAAGCATTTTATAAAAAATCGCGCGTACGAGCATGCGCGCGCGTTTTCGCGCGTAACACCATTACAAAACATAGAATCGCCATTTTTTTTTCTTTCATGATATTTCTCATATTTTGTCAAGGAATTTGATACCATGTTTATCTCTTTATGACCATTATGAACAAGATGAGCGTAAATTCAAGATAAATGTCAGTGCGCGCGAGCTCTTTTAATACATAGCATATATGGGCAAAAACATGCCTATACAAAATCCGTTATAGCTCTTTGGAATGCACCGGGATCCTCAATTATTTTTCATATTTAGATAGAGTATGAGTCGGAAATATGATTTCATGTCTCATTTGGCCATTAAGTGTATCGTGACATCATCACAATGGCCTTGGAACTCAAAATACGAATTTGCATATTATGACGTCAGCATATTTATGTAAAATTGATTGTATCTCTGTAAATATTGATCAATTTTCTTCAAAATTTCGATATGTTGTAGCTAAGAAAATTCTCTACAAGCGCAGTAATAACCATTTTTCATTTAGATGACGTCATCATAGTGAAAATTTTTATTAAAGGCCTCATGTCAAAAACTTCATAATTTGCGTGTTATGCCTATAGAAGGTGAATTTAGTTCACGTTATGAATCTACATGATATTGTTTTTTAAGAATTTGTAAGCAGTATGTCGCTTATTTTTGCTCTATTTTGTCTCAAGTTTTAATTGACCAGCCCACCTATACTTGTTCCAAACAAGTATTATATGTCTAGTCAGGTGGGCTGTATCTAATACAGACCACCTTATATTTTTGTTAAAATCGTCTTTATTTATTATTTATTTATTATTTATTTTTCTTAATTCTACCCACTTTTTTGTTACCAAGCTATCTTGAAAATGGCTCAATCAAATGCCTTAAAATTTGGCACACATATGTATATGCATATGAACAAAACACAGTAATGTTTTAAACCTTGACCTTGACTGATGACGTCATCTAGGCGCTATTTTGTGAAATTTTCTGAAAATCAACTCATGATCATATCTTCATAATCAAAAGTCATTTTTCATTCATATTCATCATGATTAAGGTCAATATCTGTCTGGTTAATTTCAGGTCAAAAAACGCGCGCGTGCGCGTACGTCCGCGCGTCAGTGCGCGCGCAAAAAATTTAAATGCTCAAAATCGTCTAAAAAAATTTTTGCATACGTTTCAGGTCATATTAAGCATTTTATAAAAAATCGCGCGTACGAGCATGCGCGCGCGTTTTCGCGCGTAACACCATTACAAAACATAGAATCGCCATTTTTTTTCTTTCATGATATTTCTCATATTTTTTCAAGGAATTTGATACCATGTTTATCTCTTTATGACCATTATTAACAAGATGAGCGTAAATTCAAGATAAATGTCAGTGCGCGCGAGCTCTTTTAATACATAGCATATATGGGCAAAAACATGCCTATACAAAATCCGTTATAGCTCTTTGGAATGCACCGGGATCCTCAATTTTTTTCATATTTAGATAGAGTATGAGTCGGAAATATGATTCCATTTCTCATTTGGCCATTAAGTGTATCGTGACATCATCACAATGGTCTTGGAACTCAAAATACGAATTTGCATATTATGACGTCAGCATATTTATGTAAAATTGATTGTATCTCTGTAAATATTGATCAATTTTCTTTAAAATTTCGATATGTTGTAGCTAAGACAATTCTCTACAAGCGCAGTAATAACCTCTTTTCATTTTGATGACGTCATCATAGTGAAAATTTTGATTAAAGGCCTCATGTCAAAAACTTCATAATTTGCGTGTTATGCCTATAGAAGTTGAATTTAGTTCACGTTATGAATCTACATGATATTGTTTTTTAAGAATTTGTAAGCAGTATGTCGCTTATTTTTGCTCTATTTTGTCTCAAATTTTAGTTGACCAGCCCACCTATACTTGTTCCAAACAAGTATTATATGTCTAGTTATTTATTTATTTTTCTTAATTCTCGCCACTTTTTTGTTAGCAAGATAACTTGAAAATGGTTGAATGAAATACCTTGAAATTTGGCACACATATTTATAGGCATATGGAGAAAACACAGTAAGGTTTTCAACCTTGACCTTGACTGATGACGTCATCTAGGCGCCATTTTGTGAAATTTTCTGAAAATAAACTCATGATCATATCTTCCTAACCAAAAGGTATTTCTCATTCATATTTATTATGATCAAGGTCAATATCAGTCCAGTCAATTTCAGGTCAAAAAACGCGCGCGTGCGCGTACGTCCGCGCGTCAATGCGCGCGCAAAATTTTTAAATGCTCAAAATCGTCTCAAATTTATTTTGCATATGTTTCAGGTCATTTTAAGCATTTTATAAAAAATCGCGCGTAAGAGCATGCGCGCGCGTTTTCGCGCGTAACACCATTAAAAAACATAGAATCGCCATTTTTTTTTCTTTCATGATATTTCTCATATTTTTTCAAGGAATTTGATTCAATGTTTATCTCTTTATGACCATTATTAACAAGATGAGCGTAAATTCAAGATAAATGTCAGTGCGTGCGAGGTCTTTTAATACATAGCATACATGGGCAAAAACATGCCTATACAAAATCCGTTATAGCTCTTTGGAATGAACCGTGACCTTCAATTTTTTTTCATATTTAGATAGAGTATGAGTTGGAGATATGATTTCATGTCTCATTTGGCCATTAAGTGTATCGTGACATCATCACAATGGCCTTGGAACTCAAAATTCGAATTTGCATATTATGACATCAGCATATTTATGTAAAATTGAATGTATCTCTGTAAATATTGATCAATTTTCTTCAAAATTTCGATATGTTGTAGCTAAGACAATTTTCTACAAGCGCAGTAATAACCATTTTTCATTTTGATGACGCCATCATAGTGAAAATTTTGATTAAAGGCCTCATGTCAAAAACTTCATAATTTGCGTTTTATGCCTATAGAAGGTGAATTTAGTTCACGTTATGAATCTACATGATATTGTCTTTTAAGAATTTGTAAGCAGTATGTCGCTTATTTTTGCTCTATTTTGTCTCAAATGTTAGTTGACCAGCCCACCTATACTTGTTCCAAACAAGTATTATATGTCTAGTCAGGTGGGCTGTATCTAATACAGACCACCTTATATTTTTGTTAAAATCGCCTTTATTTATTTCTTTATTATTTATTTTTCTTAATTCTTACCACTTTTTTGTTAGCAAGATAACTTGAAAATGGCTTAATCAAATAAATTGAAATTTGGCACACATATGTATGGGCATATGGACAAAGCACGGTAAGGTTTTCAACCTTGACCTTGACTGATGACGTCATCTAGGCGCCATTTTGTGAAATTTTCTGAAAATTTACTCATGATCATATCTTCATAACCAAAAGGTATTTCTCATTCATATTTATTGTGATTAAGGTCAATATCAGTCTGGTTAATTTCAGGTCAAAAAACGCGCACATGCGCGTACGTCCGCGCGTCAGTGCGCGCGCAAAAATGTTAAATGCTCAAAATCGTCTCAAATTTATTTTGCATACGTTTCAGGTCATTTTAAGCATTTTATAAAAAATCGCGCGTACGAGCATGCGCGAGCGTTTTTGCGCGTAACACCATTACAAAACATAGAATCGCCATTTTTTTTTCCTTTCATGATATTTCTCATATTTTTCAAGGAATTTGATACCATTTTTATCCCTTTATGACCATTAATAAAAAGATGAGCGTCAATTCAAGATAAATGTCCGTGCGTGCGAGCCCTTGTAATACATAACATATATGGGCAAAAACATGCCTATACAAAATCCATTGTAGCTCTTTGGAATGAACCGTGACCTTCAATTTTTTTTCATATTTAGATAGAGTATGAGTCGGAAATATGATTCCATGTCTCATTTGGCTATTAAAAATATTCTGACATCATCATAATGGTCTTGGAACTCAAAATACGAATTTGCATATTATGAAGTCAGCATATTTATGTAAAATTGATTGTATCTCTGTAAATATTGATCGATTTTATTCCAAATTTCAATATGTTGTAGCTAAGACAATTTTCTACAAGCTTAATAATAACCATTTTTCATTTTGATGACGTCATCAGAGTGAAATTTCGATTAAAGGCCTCATGTCAGAAATTTCATAATTTGCGTGTTACGACTATTGAAGGTGAATTTGATTCACGTAATGAATTTACATGATATTGTTTTTTAAGAATTTTGAAGCAGTATTTTGCTTATTTTTGCTCTATTTTGTCTCAAATTTTAGTTGACCAGCCCACCTATACTTGTTCCAAACAAGTATTACATGTCTAGTTATTTATCAGGTGGGCTGTATCTAATACAGACCACCTTATATTTTTGTTAAAATTGCCTTTATCAGGTGGGCTGTATCTAATACAGACCACCTTATATTTTTGTTAAAATCGCCTTTATTTATCAGGTGGGCTGTATCTAATACAGACCACCTTATATTTTTGTTAAAATCGCCTTTATTATTTATCAGGTGGGCTGTATCTAATACAGACCACCTTATATTTTTGTTAAAATCGCCTTTATCAGGTGGGCTGTATCTAATACAGACCACCTTATATTTTTGTTAAAATCGCCTTTATTATTTATCAGGTGGGCTGTATCTAATACAGACCACCTTATATTTTTGTTAAAATTGCCTTTATTTATCAGGTGGGCTGTATCTAATACAGACCACCTTATATTTTTGTTAAAATTGCCTTTATTTATTTATTATTATTTATTTATTTTTCTTAATTATACCCACTTTTTTGTTAACAAGATAACTTGAAAATGGCTCAATTAAATGCCTTGAAATTTGGCACACATATGTATAGGCATATGAACAAAACAAAGTAATGTTTTCAACCTTGACCTTGACTGATGACGTCATCTAGGCGCCATTTTGTGAAATTTTCTGAAAATTTACTCATGGTCATATTTTCATAACGGTAAATCATTTCTCATTCATATTTATCATGATCAAGGTCAATATCAGTCCGGTCAATTTCATGTCAAAAAACGCGCGCGTGCGCGTACGTCCGCGCGTCAGTGCGCGCGCAAAATTTTATAATGCTGAAAATCTTCTCAAATTTATTTTGCATACGTTTAAGGCCATTTTAAGCATTTTATAAAAAATCGCGCACACGCACATGCGCGCGCGTTTTCGCGCGCAAAACTATTATACAACATAGAATCGCCATTTTTTTTCTTCCATGATATTTCCCATATTTTTACAAACAAATTGATACCATGTTTATCTCTTTATGACTATTATTAAGGGAATGAGCGTTCGCTTAACATAAATGTCCGTGCGCGCGAGCTCTTGTAATACATAACATACATGGGCAAAAACATGCCTATACACAATCCATTATAGCTCTTTGGGATGCACCTGGACCCCAATTCTGTTTTAATATTTGAAAAGAGTATGAGTCAGAGATATGATTTCATGTCTCATTTGGCCATTAAGTGTATCGTGACATCATCTTAATGGCCTTGGAACTCAAAATACGAATTTGCATATTATGACATCAGCATATTTATGGAAAATTGATTGTATCTCTGTATATATTGATTGATTTTCTTTAAAATTTCAATATGTTGTAGCTAAGATATTTTTCTACAAGTTCAATAATAACCCTTTTTCATTTTGATGACGTCATCAGAGTGAAAATTTTGATTAAAGGCCTCATGTCAGAAATTTCATAATTTGCGTGTTATGACTATAAAAGGTGAATTTCGTTCACGTAATGAATCTACATGATAGTGTTTTTTAAGAATTTTCAAGCAATATCTCGCTTAACTTTGCTCTATTTTGTTTTCAAATTTAAGTTGACCAGCCCACCTATACTTGTTCCAAACAAGTATTATGTCTAGTTTATTTATTATCAGGTGGGCTGTATCTAATACAGACCACCTTATATTTTTGTTAAAATCGCCTTTATTTATTATCAGGTGGGCTGTATCTAATACAGACCACCTTATATTTTTGTTAAAATCGCCTTTATTATTTATTATTTATTTATCAGGTGGGCTGTATCTAATACAGACCACCTTATATTTTTGTTAAAATTGCCTTTATTATTTATTATTATTTATTTATTTTTCTTATTTTGAACCACTTTTTTGTTAACAAGATAACTTTGAAATGGTTCAACCAAATATCTTAAAATTTGGCACACATATGTATAGGCATATGGACAAAACAAGGTAACGTTTTTAACCTTGACCTTGACTGATGACGTCATCTAGGCGCCATTTTGTGAATTTTTCTGAAAATCAACTCATGATCATATCTTCATAACCAAAAGGTATTTCTCATTCATATTTATCATGATCAAGGTCAATATCAGTCCGGTCATTTTCATGTCAAAAAACGCGCGCGTGCGCGCACGTCCGCGCGTCAGTGCGCGCGCAAATTTTTTAAATGCTCAAAATCGTCTCAAATTTGTTTTGCATACGTTTCAGGTCATTTTAAGCATTTTATAAAAAATCGCGCGTACGAGAATGCGCGTGCGTTTTCGCGCGTAACACCATTACAAAACATAGAATCGCCATTTTTTTTTCTTTCATGATATTTCTCATGTTTTTTCAAGGAATTTGATACCATGTTTATCTCTTTATGACCATTATTAACAAGATGAGCGTAAATTCAAGATAAATGTCAGTGCGCGCGAGCTCTTTTAATACATAGCATATATGGGCAAAAACATGCCTATACAAAATCCGTTATAGCTCTTTGGAATGCACCGGGATCCTCAATTTTTTTTCATATTTAGATAGAGTATGAGTCGGAAATATGATTCCATGTCTCATTCGGCCATTAAGTGTATCGTGACATAATCACAATGGCCTTGGAACTCAAAATACGAATTTGCATATTATGACGTCAGCATATTTATGTAAAATTGATTGTATCTCTGTAAATATTGATCAATTTTCTTCAAAATTTCGATATGTTGTAGCTAAGACAATTCTCTACAAGCGCAGTAATAATCATTTTTCATTTTGATGACGGCATCATAGTTAAAATTTTGATTAAAGGCCTCATGTCAAAAACTTCATAATTTGCGTGTTATTATAGAAGGTGAACTTAGTTCACGTTATGAATCTACATGATATTGTTTTTTAAGAATTTGTAAGCAGTATGTCGCTTATTTTTGCTCTATTTTGTCTCAAATTTTAGTTGACCAGCCCACCTATACTTGTTCCAAACAAGTATTATATGTCTAGTTTATTTTTCTTATTTTGAACCACTTTTTTGTTAACAAGATAACTTTAAAATTGTTCAACCAAATATCTTGAAATTTGGCACACATATGTATAGGCATATGGAAAAAACAAGGTAAGGTTTTCAACCTTGACCTTGACTGATGACGTCATCTAGGCGCCATTTTGTGAAATTTTCTGAAAATAAACTCATGATCATATCTTCATAACCAAAAGGTATTTCTCATTCATATTTATTATGATCAAGGTCAATATCAGTCCAGTCAAATTCAGGTCAAAAAACGCGCGCGTGCGCGTACGTCCGCGCGTCAATGCGCGCGCAAAATTGTTAAATGCTCAAAATCGTCTCAAATTTATTTTGCATACGTTTCAGGTCATTTTAAGCATTTTATAAAAAATCGCGCGTACGAGCATGCGCGCGCGTTGTCGCGCGTAACACCATTAAAAAACATAGAATCGCCATTTTTTTTTCTTTCATGATATTTCTCATATTTTTTCAAGGAATTTGATTCCATGTTTATCTCTTTATGACCATTATTAACAAGATGAGCGTAAATTCAAGATAAATGTCAGTGCGCGCGAGCTCTTTTAATACATAGCATATATGGGCAAAAACATGCCTATACAAAATCCGTTATAGCTCTTTGGAATGCACCGGGATCCTCAATTTTTGTTCATATTAAGATAGAGTATGAGTCGGAAATATGATTCCATGTCTCATTTGGCCATTAAGTGTATCGTGACATCATCACAATGGCCTTGGAACTCAAAATACGAATTTGCATATTATGACGTCAGCATATTTATGTAAAATTGATTGTATCTCTGTAAATATTGATCAATTTTCTTCAAAATTTCGATATGTTGTAGCTAAGACAATTCTCTACAAGCGCAGTAATAACCATTTTTCATTTTGATGACGTCATCATAGTGAAAATTTTGATTAAAGGCCTCATGTCAAAAACTTTATAATTTGCGTGTTATGCCTATAGAAGGTGAATTTAGTTCACGTTATGAATCTACATGATATTGTCTTTTAAGAATTTATAAGCAGTATGTCGCTTATTTTTGCTCTATTTTGTCTCAAATGTTAGTTGACCAGCCCACCTATACTTGTTCCAAACAAGTATTATATGTCTAGTTTATTATTTATTTTTCTTATTTCGACCCACTTTTTGTTAGCAAGATATCTTTGAAATTATTCAATCAAATGCTTTGAAATTTGGCACACATATGTATAGGCATATGGACAAAATACAGTAAGGTTTTCAACCTTGACCTTGACTGATGACGTCATCTAGGCGCCATTTTGTGAAATTTTCTGAAAATCAACTCATGATCATATCTTCATAACCAAAAGTAATTTCTCATTCATATTTATCATGATCAAGGTCAATATCAGTCCAGTCAATTTCAGGTCAAAAAACGCGCGCGTGCGCGTACGTCCGCGCGTCAATGCGCGCGCAAAATTTTTAAATGCTCAAAATCGTCTCAAATTTATTTTGCATACGTTTCAGGTCATTTTAAGCATTTTATAAAAAATCGCGCGTACGAGCATGCGCGCGCGTTTTCGCGCGTAACACCATTAAAAAACATAGAATCGCCATTTTTTTTTCTTTCATGATATTTCTCATATTTTTTCAAGGAATTTGATTCCATGTTTATCTCTTTATGACCATTATTAACAAGATGAGCGTAAATTCAAGATAAATGTCAGTGCGCGCGAGGTCTTTTAATACATAGCATATATGGGTAAAAACATGCCTATACAAAATCCGTTATAGCTCTTTGGAATGCACCGGGATCCTCAATTTTTTTCATATTAAGATAGAGTATGAGTCGGAAATATGATTCCATGTCTCATTTGGCCTTTAAGTGTATCGTGAGATCATCATAATGGCCTTGGAACTCAAAATACGAATTTGCATATTATGAAGTCAGCATATTTATGTAAAATTGATTGTATCTCTGTAAATATTGATCGATTTTCTTCCAAATTTCGATATGTTGTAGCTAAGACAATTCTCTGCAAGCTCAGTTGTCACCATTTTTCATTTTGATCACTTCATCATAGTTGAAATTACGATTGAAGGGAACATATCAACAATTTCTTAAGTTGCGTGTTATGCCTATGGAAGTTGAATTTCGTTCACATCATTAATCTACATGACATTGTTTTTTAGCAGTATCTCGCTTATTTTTGCTCTATTTTGTGTCAAATTTTAGTTGACCAGCCCACCTATACTTGTTCCAAACAAGTATTATGTCTAGTTTATTTTTCTTATTTCGACCCACTTTTTTGTTAGCAAGATAACTTTGAAATGGTTCAATCAAATGCTTTGATATTTGATACACATATGTATAGGCATAAAAATAAATCAAAGTAACGTTTTCAACCTTGACCTTGACTGATGACGTCATCTAGGCGCCATTTTGTGAAAATTAACTTATGATTATATCTTCATAACCAAAAGTAATTTCTCATTCATATTTATCATGATTAAGGTCAATATCAATCCAGTCAGTGTCAGGTCAAAAAACGCGCGCATGCGCGTACATCCGCGCGTCAATGCGCGCGCAAAAATTTAAAATGCTCAAAATCGTGTCAAATTTATTTTGCATACGTTTCAGGTCATTTTAAGCAGTTTATAAAAAATCGCGCGTACGAGCATGCGCGCGCGTTTTCGCGCGTAACACCATTAAAAAACATAGAATCGCCATTTTTTCTTCTTTCATGATATTTCTCATATTTTTTCAAGGAATTTGATTCCATGTTTATCTCTTTATGACCATTATTAACAAGATGAGCGTAAATTCAAGATAAATGTCAGTGCGCGCGAGGTCTTTTAATACATAGCATATATGGGCAAAAACATGCCTATACAAAATCCATTATAGCTCTTTGGAATGCACCGGGATCCTCAATTTTTTTTCATATTAAGATAGAGTATGAGTCGGAAATATGATTCCATGTCTCATTTGGCCATTTAGTGTATCGTGACATCATCACAATGGCCTTGGAACTCAAAATACGAATTTGTATATTATGACGTCAGCATATTTATGTAAAATTGATTGTATCTCTGTAAATATTGATCAATTTTCTTAAAAATTTCGATATGTTGTAGCTAAGACAATTCTCTACAAGTGCAGTAATAACTATTTTTCATTTTGATGACGTCATCATAGTAAAATTTTTGATTAAAGGCCTCATGTCAAAAACTTCATAATTTGCGTGTTATGCCTATAGAAGGTGAATTTAGTTCACGTTATGAATCTACATGATATTGTTTTTTAAGAATTTGTAAGCAGTATGTCGCTTATTTTTGCTCTATTTTGTCTCAAATTTTAGTTGACCAGCCCACCTATACTTGTTCCAAACAAGTATTATGTCTAGTCTGTCTTTGTAAGTGATGTTTAGGATAAATTCTTTGCATATCGTATTGGGATGCTGCTAGCTTTCTTTCCATACAGCATATGAGATTGCTGGGATGATGCACTGATTTTATACTTTCTTTTTTTCAGGCATAATGGAATTTGCTTTTTCATGATGGTGCTGTATCTACCATAGGCTTGCCATCCAGCTTTGAATTTTCTTCTTATTTTGTTATCTTGATTTGTGTCTTGTAGCGAGAAGCGTTGCCCTAATTAAATATGTTCCTCTACTTGCTCCACTTTGGTACCATTTACTTAGATTCGTTTTGGATCTTTGGCTGATCCTGCCATGACTTTAATCTTCTTCACGTTCATTTTGAGACCTGTTAGTTGTATTGCATTATCTAGTTCTTGCAGCATTATTTCGAGGTCGTTTAAGTTGTCCGATATGATGACAATATCGTCTGCAAATCTTAAATGGCTCATGTTTCCACCGTTTATGTTGATTTCCTTTGATGACCAGTATAATGTTTTGAGGATGCTCTCCAGGCAAACAGTGAAGAAGTATGGTGAGCCGGTGTCTCCCTGTCGAACTCCCTTTCTTACCATCGTTTTTGCTGGCCTTGTGTATTTTGACAGTGTTGTAGCAGTCTGAATAAATGTCTTTAAGGATTTTGATATATGCATTGTTGAACCCTTGATCTTAATGTGCCTTTAGTACTGCATAGGTTTCGACGGAATAAAATGCCTTTTCGTAGTCTTCAAATGCTTCGCATAGAGGGATGCTGTACTCTTGGCATTTTTCTTTCACTTGATTGATGGTGCGGATGTGATCCATAATTGAAAAACCCCTTCTGAAGTCTGCCTGCTCCCTTCGTTGGTTGTTATCAAGGATTTTCCCTAGCCGGTTGGTGATGTTTTTGTTTTTGTATACACATTATACAGGTTTGAGAGGAGGTTGATGGGTTTGTAGTTCTTTAGATCTCGCGTGTCCCCCCCCCCCCTTTTTTTTGTGGATCCATAGTTACGCAAAGCAAAATTATCTTTGGATCCACAGTTTTGATATTTTTTTTAAACCAAAGTAACGAATCGCAACGACAATTCATCTGGGTCTGTAAATAGGCCTACCACAATTTTACCATATTCTCTGTTATGTGTGTTGATTGCACGAATTTTCTTGGGATATCCATAAATAATAAATTAACATGGAAACAGCATATTGATCATAATTATGTGTAAACTTTTACCTCCAATCATAGGGGTGAGAAACAAGCTCAAATTTCTTTTGCCTTTCCGTATTTTATTAACTTTCTTATCCCCCCTCAGTTTCCCCTAACCAGACTATGGTAATCTTGCGTGGGAAAAACACACACACAAAAAAAAATCCACGTTAAAAAATTCTTGTTACAAAAACGTGCGATGAGAATAATAAATAATGACAAATTCTTTTCCCATACGGAATATTTTTGGTGGATACTTGAGTGGAAAAAAATCAAATCAATTCAAATCAAATAAATGTTTACCCTCATCGTACCCTTTAAATAACTTCCCATATAATCTGCAAAGAACATTTTCTCTGGATTATTTAATAATAACAAAATTGCTATGTGAAAAGGGTGGAGCCATCTTAAATCAGGGGAAGGGGCCTAAGACACAATGTAGCAGGGGCTTACATGTTGGCAGTTCAGGACATCCCTCAACGTTTCCCAAAGTTCCTTGATCCCGACTCCATACACGACACTGCTGTGTGTATGATTAGTTGTGTTTATTTCTATAAACAAAAACAGCACTCATGTTTATAATGGTGTTCTATCTCACATTGGTAAATTACATAAGAAAAAAATAAATAAATGAAAAGACACGGGTCACTATTAACCATTTGCCGTCACCGACCAGCCGGCCTGTTGAAGCATTATGAAGTTGACGTGAAACGTCGCAAGCTAAAACATGGTTTAATAGTCTAGTTGAGTTGTCTGTGATATTAAACGTTGCTTATATTATTTTATTTTAAACTTATATCTTAGTGACCAAATTCGAGAAAAATGAACAGTTGGCGAAAAATCGACATCCGCAGACTCCGATCCAGGTGTCCGCCGGAACAACAAGACACCTTGTCCGATTCCAGTGATGATGAATCGATATGGAGCCCCCTCTTCGATGACCTTTGTAGCGATGAGGAAAGTTCATATTCCGAATCCGAACCGTCGCTTCTTACGGTGAGCCAATGTATACCCTGATTTTAAATACAAACGAACAAATGAAACAATCGGCATGATGGATTAGCAACGTGAAGGAAATATCTCAGGAGGGTGGATTCTGTGTCCCGATACTTATCAAAGATAAATTTGTCATGTTTACCGCATCAAAGTGAGCACATTTTTTGTTTTTGGCCCTCGAAAATTTGCACCCCCCTTGACTGCTAAGGGGGGGGGGGGGAGAGGGGGCCACCCCCCCCCCAAAAAAAGCTAAAAATCACGTGTTTTTACACGTTTTTTTTTCGGCCCCCCCCCCCCTCCTGGATCCGCCACTGGCCTTACCATTTCCATCACATGACAGGAGGCTAAAAGAACAACGGCGGCGACGACATCTCAACATCAACATAACAAAAACAACAACTAAAAAACGACACAATAATAAATCCCGTAGCAAACAACACATCGTTATTATTATAATCTACATTATTGTCAATATTCTTTTCATCTTATTATTATTTTATTATTATTATTATCATTATTTTTATCATAATCATTGTTATTATTATTATTATTATTATTATTATTATTCTGTTGACCATAGCTCGTGAAAACCAAAAACCCTAGCATCGATAAGGCCAAGCACCTCCTCTCAGACTGCACTTCAGATGCCATTAGAAAAGCGATAGAGGAAACAGACTCAAGAGGAAACAGCGTGATCCACTATGCCTGTGCCAAGGCTCTCGTACCCTGGGTAGAACTTCTCATAGTCAACGGAGCAGGTAAATAGGAAACATGAGCTTTTCCAAAGGTTCGTTTTTCCGAAGGACTGGTTCTTTGTGTTCCTGAAGGTACAATTTCCAAATGTTCGGCATTCTGGAACACAAATATTAAGTTAATCAGGGCCTACTGGAAAGTGGCGGATTCGGAATTGTTAAGAGTTGAAGTTTTTTTTTTTTTTGTTGTAGGTTAGTGGTTCAATCACTTGACTTGATATGCAAGGGTTTAGGGTTCGAGCCCCGGTACGGCACTTTTGTCATTGAGCAAGGCATTTAATCGTCATTTTTTTTCTACACCCTGGTGTTAAATGGGTATCTGGTTAGATGTGAACGTCAATGTGATTAGATTAGCATGTGTAGGCCCGTGAAAAGGTGACTAGGTGAAATGCTCCCCATAGAGCTGAGAGCGTGCACTGTAATGTGGAGAAAGTCGCGAGATGGTACTTATGACAGTTTGATATCACTTTTCATTCCTAGATCTTAAAGTGAAAGGCAAATATGGACAAACACCTCTTCATTTCGCAGTTAAAGAAGAAGCCAAAAGCGTCAGTCAAGTAAGTTTGTTTAAAATCTTATCAAGCCCCAAATCCCTCCTTGCCAAGTTTATTTTTAGATAATCTGTGGTTCTATGAATAGCGCGTGCAAAACAAACATCACAGTACAATGGGCATGAACAATATCTGCTATTACGAATGCGTGCAAGCATGCGCAAGCCAGCGGAGCAATGGCTCGGTCGCATGTACAAAGCACTCTAACGGTAGCGTGCATGCAGCCTTATGGCAGGCTGTGAGTTAATATACAGTTCTAGACCGGATCTCTTGCAACAAAAAGTTTCAAATTAAACGCAACTTGACTTCCAACCGATATCAGCATCGTGTATTTGGGACTTGGTTCAATGATCTTAATTTGCCTTTAAGCGCACCTTTTTTTTTTCTTTTTCTTTTAATGCAAGAGGGGCCGAGTTGTATCTGATTCATCTTTCTCTATGTCAAAGGACGGAGAGTTAGCTCCATAGCGTATTGAGAGAAATAGTTGTGACACGCACACGCGTACCCGATCAAATGCCTATTCATGGAGCTACAAAAAGTTCCCTCCCTCGAACAATTTCTGTGGTTAGGAACTATTTCAAACTCAATGACTAGACTATTTTGTTATGTAATGAAATGTAACGCATAAATCAATTTGTTACAAATTGTTTAATTCGCCTGTTAGTTACAAATTATATTTCAATAAAGTCAGATGGCAGATTTTATACGTTACATTTTGACCAAGTTCCTATGCATATATGTTGCTTTTATTTGTGAATGTAGCAATACAAGAAAATGTTTTGGTAGCCAATCTTAAAAAACAACATGTGATCAATTTAGCCCTTGGAATATCCCTTCCAGAAAGTGTAAATTGTTATAATTTTAATTATTGCCAGGTAAAAGACAAAGTAAAAGTGGTGGAACTATTAGAAAAGGAACAGGTACCTGCAGACGAGAAGGACGACCATGGCCGTACACCATTACAGTTAGCTTGTTACGTCCAAGGTCAATGCGAGGTCATCCGTGCCCTGCTATCACACGCACATATTGATGTAAATGTAAGTTTAGATCATAGCCCTACTTCATAACGATGTTTAATAAAAACACAATATTTTCATTCAAATACCAGGTACTTAGAGCGTTAGTTCTTTAAATATTGAACAACGGAAATTGAAGCAAAACAAACAATACATTCGTAGGAGTTCCCTTGAATTCCGTTTCTTCTAAAAAATATAATTTAGTCTGTATGACAATTTGTGCCCTTTTCTTTGTCTTTCTTGAGTGCGTTTGTCATAAGTTGATCAAGGGTAATTATAAAGCAGACATACGAGAAATTCTTTTCAGATTGAAAGTACATTTTATCCTCTTCATGGTGGGAGGATATGTTTCCTAAGTTGATAGAAGTATGTTCAAAGAAAAATCTTCTTTCCTGTTACACTGTGGGAGGCACTGTGGTTTATTAAGGCTCCTGACTATAATAGAAAAAAGTTCCAGTGTTCGATCCTTGGTCAGTGTTTACATCCCTGGACGCGTGCTGCCCACAATGCTCCCCCCCCCCCCCCCCGACATGGGTATCTCGCAACAATGAGGAATTTACAATAGCAGGGCCCACAACGATTAAGAGTCAAGAAGTAGCCTTAAGTGAATACTGATGTGTCTTTCAAAGTGGCAGAAACCAAACAAAAATAGGACATGGATTGCAGTGAACAGTAATTTCATTTGAGCAGCTAACTGGAAGATCCAGGTCCGTCTGATTGTTGCCTCCAACGGCCTCCAAGCTACTGGACATACAGGTAGCCAGAATCTCTTTTTTCGGAAAAGCAGACACAATAATTATTTATTGATATGCATTGCGTAGAAGTTAAGAATGAGAGGGCACGGGGGGATACAGCCCTTCACATCATTCTTAGGAAAGGGCGAGTGAAATATGCCCTTCGATTCCTTGAAATTTGCAATCAGAAAGAATACGACATGCAGAAGGTTAGAGTTTTTATTTTGATTTGACTTGATTATTCTTGTCAATGGATTTATTTTGTTTTTGCCGTTTTGTAGGACAATTTGCAAAGCAAATAATTTACACCTGACAATATGTGATTAAGTGGTAAGTACAGGGCATTTCCCATGGATTACCAAGTACAATTGATACCTAATTGATAATAGATCATTGGGACTCTTGCTTTCATTTTCTACATGGTGGGGGAGACTTGAGAACCCAACCCAACCCCAACCGCCACTGCTTGGAAGCCAGTTGTACAATGTTTTATTTCTATAAGCATTATCATTCTCATTCACAAGTGAAAATCGTGTGCTTTTGTTGTAAAAACAGATTTTGTCAGCCCGAAACGCGAACCAGCAATGCGTGGTCGATGAGGAGTTCAAGTGCGGTGACCAGAAACTCGTCGATTACTGCATGGAACACAGTGAGTATAAAACCCACCGCACACTACACGTCCTGAAGGGGACTGGAAGTATTTACAATACCATTTGATTCGAACATTCAAACTTCTAAAATATTAATGAATGTTGATTCCTTGGATGAGCAAAATCTAAATCTCCAGAAAATCATTGTGTTGTCATATCACTTAATAGTACGATTGTCTAGAATCTGAAGCCGATTTGGTTTTTATTCGGACTAGAAAGCTTAAATGCACTCAAATTCCAGTTATTCGTATTCGTACCATTATTTAACCATAATCTCACACAAATTACTTCACCGATAGCTGCATTATATTAATAAAAATATTCAGATATCAAAAATACTTATTCTAACATATTAATTAATCAGTTGTATCAGTTTTCGTGATCCAGTAGACGTAGCAGGGGCTTTCTGTCAAACCAAAGGTGTCGCGAAACAAGAAAATTTCTTTATGCCAGAAGGGCGCTCACTACGATAACGGCATGTTATGGTCCTTCTGGCATAAATACGCTACATTCAAGCCATATGCCAAAAAGCCCCTAACATGTATTTGTTTGCACATAGCATGAACACTTCTGAATATTAAAAAACAAATTTAACACATTTCATGTATTAAAAACTTAATTATCGAAATTGACCTCAAAAACCAAAATAATCACAACAAAATTTGGAAATATTTCAACGTGTTTATCTCGGAATTGCCAAAAGCAGTTAAGGCCCTTTCGGCATGAGACCGACAATATAACGGCGAATGTCTTCTACTATCCATATTGGTTAATAATCGTTTAATCATACATGATAAAAATCATCGAATGGTTAAAAGATATCATGGATAGAAGACGGAATGGGCATTAGTCAAACTGGGAATTCGACTGACTGGCAACTAGACTAAATGAGCAATGGACCAAGTGGTTGAAAGATTTCTTGGAGATAAGACCAAATGGAAATTAGATCAATGATGGCTCTCCCCACGACCTTTGTATCCCCAATCAAGTGTTTAAAGCACTCGACTACGCCACCTTTACGGGTTGTGTTTTCATATCACTTTTAGTTCAATCGGATGATCGCGGTCATCTCTTGACGATCAAGTCAAAGGGTGGCTCGACATTGATGCACACTGCATGCAGATACGGACATCACGATATTGTCAAAATGCTTCACGGCATTTGTCCTAATCTCCTTAAATGTCAAGACATGAGAGGATATACACCGCTATACGCTGCCTGCAGTCGAAACCAAGCCAAGGTGACTAAACTGATCGTCTGTGAACTGTTACACAAGAGGTAGGCATAAACACTATAAAAGGAACACTAAATTCTTGTAAAGGTCAACAAAATAACTTGTGAGTTTTCTCAACCGTTTTATTGAAAACACTTGTTATTCGATAAAACCCAAACGATGTCGAATTTTCTACGAGAGCCCACTCTTATGCGTCTTTAATAAGAGTGATACGTAAACATGACCGTGTGTGACATGTACTTGTCAAGTATTTATTGACGCTTCCCCATTCATGGTATATTTCATGTTCGGCTGCACCGAGGTCAGCCTAATTGTTTGGGTCAAAAAATAATAACAATAATATATATATATATATATATATATATATATATCACGCACATATCCACCACGCAAGGTGATCAATGAGCTCCAATATTACTCCGGCTCTTCTGGCTCTATCGATTTCCGTGCTCACAGCATTCACGGAATTCCATCCAACCGGTGAATACAAGCTACCGAAATAAGAGTTAAAAATAAAATGTAAGCAAATTTACAAATCACTCTTACAGCAATATGCTATATATCGGTTTACTAACATATTCAAGTTGTATGCATTTTGTTCTTGACGACCTGAAGGCTTGTCCGAGGCTCGCCCTAAATTACAACAAGCAAAATATGCAGCCTGGATTCCGAGTATTGTAGTTTATTCACTAATAACAATAGGTTAATGAAACAACTCGTCATTGTATATGTAAGGGGGTGTATTGAGACGAGTAGCCGGAATGAGTGGGGGCAGACTTCAGACAACACAGATGACAATGGTATAGCCTGAAGAGTTGAGTTGGTGCTCTTTATTCTGCCTGGATACACCGCTATAAGCGGGCTGGAAGCGGGGTAATAAAATTGGTCATATACAGTTATCAATTATACAAAGAACAAAGAAATATCTTTCATAATTATGACAAACTAGGTAATCAGTGTTCTTTCAAAACATCATATCATTAACTTGCAAATGCCCAAAGTGTATAAGCTGGATAAAGAATAAATTCCTAACAGAATGAATCAAACGTAATAGATCATAATTCTTCGTTAATCAGGTTTCTCTACACCAAAACCTAATACAAATCATTATCGCCCAAGTTCCCGACTACAGTGTGAGTCAAAAAAAAGTTTACACCTTGAAAAATGCTAACTATTTTAAAAATCATCTATGAACGGTAAATTATTATACATCTTATGAAAGACTGTTTTATCCCAAATCATTTAGTATCATGTCTGTGTAGAATGCACTCGCGCTTGGATAAACAGGAGGCATTGTTTGCGAGAGTGCAAATATTGACTTGCGCCAAAGTTGCTTATGTGATGTTTGAATAAAACAATCGGAATTTAGGTATTAATTTGGCCTTTGCAGAACCAAATAACATCCCAAACAAAATCAATCATGCCACACATAATTATCACACATCAAATTTCAAATATTAACGAATATTTGTGCGCGCGCGCGCGTGTGTGTGTGTGTGTGACTTTGCTTCTGCAAAAAGCACTTCATCTCATTTGATATATTCAATTCATTCTCTCACTTTAATACTTTTGCGCAAGTAGATTTTTGCATACGCTTTACCTTCTGGTTTTTAATAATAACACAGTGTTAAGTGAATACGCGCCTCATTTGGGTTGCACCGTCCGTTGCAATTCTTCAAACGAAAAAACAATAAATAACCACGTTGGGGGGGGGGGGTTGTCTGAAAGAGCAATTAGAAAACTCAGTGTCATCTTTACGCAGAGTACACCTTTAGCTTGGTTTCAGTTTGTCTCTGATAACAAGGCACAACTTGTTTTTCTGTGCTTCCTTTTTTTGGTCGTTAAATGGTACATCGCCCGCCTCCTCCCCCTCCTCCTTAACACGGTCATGAAAAAGGACATTACCACCCGATCAGCAAGGCTTAGCGTGTTTATTGAAATTTAAAAGGATCAAACATCACATAAGCAACTTTGGCGCAAGTCGATTTTTGCACTCTCGCAAACAATGCCTCCTGTTCATTCAAGCGTGAACACATACCACACAAAAATGATACTTAATGATTTAGGATAAAACACACTTCCATTATATGTATAATAATTTAGTGTTCATAGATGATTTTTTTTATAATTTGCAATTTTCTAGGTGTAAACTTTTTTTTACTCACACGGTACGGTAGTCACACTCCAAGGCCCAATTGACCGTACACACAAATGCATTCTACGCGCGTACCTGTACAGGCATAGCCTACCCATCCAATTAATCTTAATCTACTTATACATTGATAAGTCACACCCTTTACGTAATATCTTTTTCGCCTTAAATTACAGCTTTCTGTAGACAAATGTCATGTTCTTTGAACATATTCATAAGCCTTATAAATATATGAATGCGTTTAAACCAGGTTATGAACAAAACATAACAGTAATCTTATCAAATATAACAATTTACAGCCATCTTGATGACTGTAATCTGGACGAGGAGTTTCATTCAGCATATAAAAGACTGCACAGCACGGAATCGGCCCTGTTACGAGTAAACAGTGACTTATAGAGAAATAGACAGTAAACGAGGAGTTGTAGTAATGTTAGACCTGAGTGCCGCATTTGACACGATTGGTCATACAATATTACTTGACAGATTGCGTTCTGATTTCGGCATATGTGACAAAGCTTTAGAGGGGTTTAAGACCTATCTTTCTGAGAGATCTTTCCGTGTTTCGACATCCGGTCAATTTTCAGATATACATCCTCTGAAATATGGTATTCCGCAAGGCTTTGTCCTGGGACCTGTGTTGTTCACGTTGTACGTTAAACCACTAGGAGAAATAATTAGGCGATATGGTATTCAGTACCATGTTTATGCTGATGATACCCAGCTGTATTGTAGTTTCGATCCTAAAAGACCTAGTTGTCTTACGGAAGTAATGGGTGTTCTTCATGATTGTATTGCTGAACTAAGTGGATGGATGTCACACAATAGATTAAAACTTAATGAAAATAAGACAGAGATGATGGTTATCGTATCTCCTAAACTCAGACATCATCTTTAGATAATATTTCTCTATCTGTATGTAATTCTCAAGTTCAGACATCCGATCATGTTCGTATCTTAGGGGTGATATTTGATTCTTCGTTGTCCACAAGCAAACAAGTTACTGCATTGAGCCAACCTCTGAATTTTCACCTTTACAACATTTCAAGAGTGAGGAGATTTTTGACAGAAGAAGTGTGTCATCACGCTGTCCGTTTGCCAGTCCTTAGTCGGCTGGACTATTCCAATTCCCTCCTCATTAGTGACCCAGTAACTGCAGTTCAAAGACTTCAGCGTATTCAAAACCGTGCTGCTCGTGTTGTTTTTCGAGCTATAAGACAGGATCATGCATCACCCCTACTTAGACAACTTCATTGGCTACCGGTCCAAAAAAGAATAATATACAAAACCGCACTGTTTGTTTACAAATGTACAAATAATGTTGCAGCTGAATATGTGTCTTCTTTGTTACAATCTTCTCGTCACTCCACATATAATCTTCGCTCAACTACAGACACAGCGGCTCTCCGTGTGCCTAGAATAAAGTCGAAGTTAGGTGAGCGAAGTTTTTACCAAGGTGGTCCGGTTACATGGACTAGGTTACCTTGTGAACTACGCTGTAGTATGTCAATTGAAGTATTTAAGAAACATATCAAAACACACCTACTTACATTGTTATTAAATGCATTAAATTTTCTATCATATTTTGGTTGAGTTTTAATTCATTGATGTATTTGTTTTGTAAAGCGCTTTGATCAGTTGTAAATTGGATTTAGCGCTATAAAAGAAAAAAAATATTATTATTATTATTATTATCATTAAACACAATTAAAAACTAAGCTTTACCTACCTATAAGCGGGCTGGAAGCGGGGTGAAGGTCACGGTTTACTTAAAGCCTGCCACCAACTACCCTCTTACAACTAGTTCCCTAGGAAGGAAACATCCGCAAGTTTGATTATGTTAGTAAACCGGTCTATTTAATTTTCAGTGTCATTTTTTCTGACTCACACTTTAAGATTGTCCTCTGAAAAGAATTGTATTTTACTCATATCGGAAGTCTAATTGGTTCTTATAACAAAACACATGTAAATAAGGAGCACTAGTTTTTTGGAGAAAAAAGATAAATTAAAAAAGACCAGTGATTGGAGGAAGGCTGTAAAACTAAAAAGGAAGTTTTGTTACCTTTTTAAGTACTTCTCTTCTCACATTTCCTGTTCCCCTTTCTTTGTTTCTATTATCCTTTCTCTTCTTCCACATGCATCTTTTATTTCTTATTTTGAATTTATGTATATAATTTCATTTGATTATATTATTTGTTAAAGGTCTTTGTATTCAACGTCTCACAACGCCACTAATTATGATAACACCTTAATTTGTTTAATTTACATCAATATCTTGGTATTTGTCCCTCTATTTTTCCCTGTATTACTCAAAAGACGGGATCGAGAGGAGGAGGAGGAGGAGGAGAGCGTTGGTAAGGAGAGCGATTCTGAAGGTCGACTAGCTTTATTGAAGTACACAGCTAAGGAAAAAGCTATCGACTGTTTGTGTGTTCTACTCGAACGTGAAGATCCGTCAACATTTTTTGATCTACTGGAGTGGATGTCGTTGGAAAGCAACCTCTTCAAAGTACTTCAGGTATGTCCAACCCACGAGGCCGGTGTCGTATGAGACCGAAGATATACTGACCAACCTTAGGTGGAGGCTTGATTGCTCAGTGTTATAGTGCAGTGGTATCGTTACCGGGATGTGCTAGAGCCCTTTGGTAAGGCAAATTCATCATTACAATGTCCCTCCATGAGGACTTAAAGCCGTCATTCCCCTGGTGGCTTACTTACAGCACACGCCTACTGTCAATAGCAGTCAGGTAACATAAACAAACCAATCATAATTATACAAGACCGATTGCAAGCCCAAGAGACACATGACATACGGGACCAACGTCATATGAAACCGGGAGCCCAACTGACCTATAACTTATTTTGAGCCTTCTGACCTACTTTCTCTGGGCTCACTGGCCTAACAATAATGGTATCACAGGCCAAGGCGACGCATTAGCCTCGTTTGCTGAGAGTCGTTTTGACTGATGTGCTCTTGCATGGTAGGTCCCGAGGCCACAATTTGCCAACAGCTTTGCAAAATAGATAAGAAACAACAAATTATATTAATTCCTTTGTACAAGCTTCTGCATCTCATCTGGACCCCGTTATATAAAACTTGATATCAATGAAAAGTTACAATACCTGTTTTAAGCTTTTATAGGACGGGTTCTAGAATCTAAGCAATCTGATTGGTCAATTGACATCACGTGGGCGTGAATTAGTTTCTCCCATCGTGCAAAAAAAAATTATCATCAAAAATTGATAACACACGCTCAATACCTGCCAATATCGCTTTCGCGTAATTCAGCCAAAATTAATGTGTGCATAGTTTTCAATATCTAGATCTAGATCTAGAATATTCTAGGCCTAGATCTGGTTAGATATAACTTAGATCTAGATATATTATATATAGATTATAAATATAGACTATATTGTAAGAATGTATTGCCGACCCGTCTTATAAAAAAAAATAATGCACTGTTTTGCTCGTGTGTTAGGTGGTAACGCACGCGCCCTCAGGGCAAGTGCATTGTCGATATCGCACAAACTAAACTGAGTGCACTGGAACTGCCCTAACACACGAGCAAAACAGTGCATTATTTGTTTTATAAGACGGGTCGGCAATACATTCTTACAATTACCACCTATGTGCACTGAATAAACTTCGTGCACTGGCCTTGCGCTAACACACTCGCAACAGTGCATTATTTGTATACTAAAATCCGTGCATTTGATTTGCTGAGAGGAAAGTTGTTTTAAAATGTTGGCATTTGTTATTGATGAGTAATTTCATGAAACAGGGCGCTGGTGAATAAAAGAGAAAAAAGGATTTTGGACGGCTCCAACTTTGTGATAATAGAAAAAAAATGTATACCATTGTCCAAGTCATACTTGCATAGTCTTCATCAAACATGTATTAGAATACACACACACTATGCCTTCATGAACACCCCTACACACCCACACACCTAAACATACACTTACTTAGTCTGTATCTGTACATATATATATGTATTTATATATATTCATAATGCGAAAGGAAATGAGAGGTGGCATAAGTTATTTCCTTATATTCATTTATCTTTCGCTCCTTCGTTTATTTTGTAGTAGTAGTAGTGTAATGGTTTTATTACAACAACTGTAAAATGGTAGCCCGGAAGCTAAATTACATTGCACGTTTTACAAGCTCAGTTTTAAATAGCATTTCAACAAAACTTAGATATAGACAAGTACAAATAATACAAAGTAAAATAGATCATAACTTATTACATACTCCATACTTGCAAACAAATTGATGGTACATATAGAATAGATTCGTCATTATTATTATTTTTGTAATCATTGTTAGGTAAGTAATATTCATGTTTTAAATATAAATTGAGGCTGATTAATTGAGATATTCAAAGTAAATACTGAATATTTGTTTAATTTCGAACCGTAATAAAATGCAAATTTAATATCTATTTATAATGCTACACAATAAATGAGGATTATTATAGAAACATGATTAAACAATACTGAAATATAGAGAAAGTGTCAGGGAGAGAACGATTTAAAGAGAGAGGGTTAAGTTAGAAAGAAAAGCGGGAAGGAATGCGGAAGATGAGAGAGAGAGTGAGAGAGAGATAGGGATGAAGTGGTATGAGAAGAATGGAACCTGGTGAAAATATGAATAAGTAAACTTCCTTGAAAGAGCAAAATCCAAAGGAAACAGAAGAGCTCAGAAAGGTGTGTGTCTGCACAGTCTAACGATCACACTTAGCAACTTGACTTGTTCTCAATTTTTTCTCGCTTTGTATGTATGTTCATAGACATATTTCCATTTTCTTTTCTTTTGTTCTCATTTCCAGAAATTGCTTAAAAGAATTGAAGTACTCAGGATGAGAACGAACAAAGACAAGATAAAAGATTTGACCAAACTTTGTGCAGAAAAAGGCCAAACAGAGTAAGGTTTTACATTTGACAATAAACGAAATATGAATTATATTTATACAAGCGTGCAATAACTTAAATTATACACCTCTCTTTAGAATGTTTACTAAATCTAGTCATCTGATTGGTCGGAATTGGAGTCGTGATTTTAGCCATGCCCGCCTACCGGTCAATATTTTTTTTAAGATACCCGTTGCCGAAGGTTACGGGCTGCATAAATAAATCTTGCTGAGATCCCATTAGTTTACGTGTAATAACGACTGTTTGAATATTCGAAGCATAGCTGTTTCTATACTGGCCCTCGGCACGCCGCCCACCCCAACGCGCCTCGGGATCATATAGCAGGATGTAACATCCCCTTGAGCCTAGTGCAATGTGTGTGCGATTCCCTAATGATCGTAACATTCATGCAATTTTTCAGCGAAGATTTACAGACAGTGTCTCATATTTTCTGTGATGTTTTAACCAGTCTTTACTAAAAAAAAAAGATAAGGTAAGAATTCGTTGTAGATTGTTATGAGAATTCGGTATGTATGCATTATAATGACTGCTTGATTATTCGAAGCATAGCTGTTTCTATACTGGCTCTCTGGGACGTCACATCCTGCTATGGCCCTCTCTGCGCCGCCCATCCTGCCGCGCCTCGGGGTCATATAGCAGGATGTAACGTCCCATTGAGCCTACAGAAACAGCAATGCCTCTCATAGCAGTCAAGATTCAAATTTCGTAAACATTCCGCATGCCCCTATATTTATCAATGGAGGATGTGATATTAGCGATACGCGCAAATCGTGGAAATATTGTGAAAGGATAGAAAAGCGTGGGTGTTTTAATATAGGAGTGAGAAGACATGAGCCCCGCAACAATGGCGTACTGATGGGAGAGGGGGTGGGCAGGTGCCCCAAAATAGAATTTAAACGTGGTTTATTTCTATTTCGATACCAGTGATTTACAAATGTTGCTGAAATGACATCATTTGCCGGGATTTGGTTTTTAATTTCTTTGTAGATTATAATTGTATGCATTTGTTGGAAAATTACAAATTGCCAAATTTATAGTCAGGCAAAAAGAAATGCTTGATAAGAAGCCTCCATGTCAAGATTAAGAGAACGACGGGGCTAGGGGGCTCGCGGCCCCTCACTTTTTTGAAAAAAGCATATTTAAATTTTAAATACCTGAAACCCCTGATCCACTAACGAATCTTTCCCTTGGATGCTAATTTGACCATAATTAAATGCCTACAAAATCCTGAGCTCTATGGGGCTCGCGCCCTGGACCCCCGCCGATTATTGACCTGCCAGTGTCACAAATAAGTTATCAACATATGCTCATTTGACAGTAATAAAATGCCTTAAACACATGAGCATCCGTGGGCTCCGCTCCCTGGATCCCACCAGGAGCCCTTAGACGGGAATCTCAAATTTTCCAACAAACGCATAAAAAGGTATGACTTACACAAAAATTGAGAAAAATACCGGAAAATCATGTCATTTCAATCAACATTTGTAAATCACTGGTATCGAATAAAAATTAGCCCCCCCCCTCTCTAACAATATGTCCACGATTTGCGCGTATCGCTGTTATAAAAACCTCCATTGATAAATATAGGTAGCATGCGCAATGTTTAGGAAATTTTATTCCTGTCAACTTTCCTTTTCTTTGAATGGGGTTTTATACGTCATTTAAGTCAGGTTTCTATTATTGTTATGTTCTTTTGGGTTAAAAATACAAACCATCTAAACTCCTTTACTGTTTTTTTGTTAGGGGGGGGGGGGGGCGTTTTTTTTTGTTTTTTTTGGGGGGGGGGGGGGGGCAAAAGTGCGTTTTGCCCCCCCCCCCCCCCCCCCCCCCACTTCCGGCGCCTATGCCTGGACCCCTTGCCAATTATTGACCTGCCGGTGTCTAGATTTCTAGATATTGTTACCTGACCGTAATTTAATGCTTAGTACCCCTGAGCTTCCGGGGGCACTGCCCCTTGACCCCCCCCCCCCCCCCCCCCCCCCGGGGGCAAAGTCACTTGACCCGCGCAAATGTATGCTTTACTCGGTTCGCTCGGTACACTCTACCTGATGATTAATACTCCACTTTGAAAAACGTTCCGCTGTGCTCCTTGTTACATGTAAGAGTGGTGGTGATGCCGATTTTTCTTATGGCCCTATAGTCCGGCAGCCAAATCCAGATTATTGGCCTAACCTTGTTTTAGGGTCTATAGTTTTTTTTCAATGGATTTTGATTGCCTAAAGCTTCTATTTCAAGAATCCAATTGCTGTCACTCCGTCAGCCTTAAGCAATTTAAGACATATGACGTCATACAAAATGGCCGCCAAAGTACATGATTTTCCTTTAAAAATGAATAATAAATATATAATAAGGATATTTTCTACAATTTTTAGCAGCCAAATGTCTGTTTCTCTCTAGGACCATCACTAAAAAAATGTTTTGTGATGTTGCATGGCCATAGATGACCAGCTTATTTGCATATTTTGAAATAGCGCCCTCTATAAACATATTAATTTGAATAAAATATGTGTGCCAGCCAAATGCCAATTTTTTAAATCTATGTCACGTTGAAATCATATTAAATGCTTTTTGGGGGCAACAATTGCAGTTGTGCTGCATTCAACTTTCCTCTTGTTTGGTCCAAATTGAGATAGGGTAGGTGTGGGGAATTGGAGACCCTTAAGCACATTTGCATAATTTACATAAACCTGAACAATGTTACACATACAGAAAGTTTTGTATTCTCTTTATTTGGTAACAAAATTGTGGTCATGATGTAACTGATTAATAAGATAACAATGATATACGTCATCGCCAAAGGTATCTCATTACCTACATGTGTAGGTAATAAGTGACAGTTACAAATCAAGACAATTTAAATACAATTTGAATGAAAATAGATAGATGGATAGATAGATATTTGGTTTTATTCAAGTGCTGATTAAAAAGTCAGAAGACTAAACAAGTCAGTTTACAATATAAAACGCATAGCAAAAAATATAACAAGGTAAACAAAAACATGGATAAATTAAATCCTTTATAAGTACAAAAATATAATAAGTATATAAGTATATAATAATAAGTAAATAAATAATTATATACAATTACCATAAATAAATATATATAATACTATCATTGCTAGTGAAAGGACTTGGAATTCAAATTAAAAGCATATTAAAACAGCTTTGAGAGATCACAATACTAATACTTGACATAATCATTATGCAATAATTAATTAACATTTATAAATTCACAATGGCGAACATAGAGGGCATAACTAAAAAGTTTCAGGAGTTGTATAAAGTAAGGAATGGGATTGTTATATTTAGTTCAAACACTTTTTGAAAGAGATACCTGCAGCCAATGAACTTACTGTAATTTTGAAACGATTTTAAAACAATGTGGCCCAAAAAAAATCTGTATTTTTTTTAAAATAGTAATAGAGGTGCTTTAAATTATGTTTAAATACTTTCAGAATAATGTTCTAGCAATGTGACTTTTACATTGATTAAACTCACAGCATAGACAAAAATTCTTAAAATGAAATGCATTCAAATTAGATTGGTGACACGAACAACCAAATATGTTTCATGATAGTGCCTTTCAACATGAAATGGACAACTGGGGGAAAGTAGGCCCCCATCTTGGACCTGGTGTCCCCCATTGCCTACACACATTTCTGATCAGACACCATTCATAATGTGCATTGCAACACCCATTCACAACACACAATGGCCATAAGTTTTCTGTGATGGTTGGCACACTTCATAAACTTCCTTTTAAAACTAATTTTTAAAAGCCATCCCTAAATATCTGCATAGTGCATACACCACAAAATTTAGTGAAAATTGTGTTTTTTTTATATCAGAGCAGAATTTTACGATCAAAATTGCTTATCTTGGTCAATTTTGCCAATTTTCCCGGAGAGAGAACGCATTGTAGTCTTCGAAATGAATTGGATAAATGCAGTAGTGTTGTTAAAGGCCACATATGGCGCTATAGCAATATTGGAGCCGGCACGGACAGCACGGACAGACAGTGATGGGTTCAAGCTTGGTGGTCTCCAAGCTCCAAACTGTACTAGACACCTACCCTACATAATTATGTCAAGAAAAAAATGGCTATGAAAGAATTCATTTTTCATCAAATCGGTGAGAAGTGGTTATACGGCACACATTATTATTCTATTGATAGGTTTTATTTAGACCAGCATTGCTCCAACGTCAGTGAATGTGGATAAAGCAGTTGACATCTGTACTAGACAGATGCATGAGTTTAAAAAGAAATTACCTGGTGGATTCTATGACACAATTTCCAAGAAAGTTCAAACCATGGCAGCCATGAAGAAGTCAATAAATGTTGGGGTACGAAAGTCTATGAAAAGTTGATCTACTCCAGAGTAATAGGACTGCAGGCAAGTTCAAGAGAGCACAATGTCAAGGACATGTTGTCAAAAGAGCTTTCACCAGTCCCAACAACACTCTTTGATGATTCTGGAAACGAGCACTCCCATGTCAAAGGCGGACTTATAGAATTTGACAAAAGTTGAGATGTCAGCCAGGCATGAGACACTGGAACAACCTTGTACAATCATTGATGGTTGTGCTCTACTGTGGATGAAAATCTGATGATGTTTGCTTGGTGTTTGACAGATCAAGAGTATCTAGAGGTCATAACGGGTCGAGAGTCTTCCAACTGAGTCCCGCGTCACTGCTGCCCTCCAAGAAACTATGTGTCACTGGTCGTCGTCGTTGTCATATAGATCATGGCTCACCCTTGTGACCCGTTTGATCAGTCCTTTCGATCGGCATCTGTCTCCTGCAATCCGGTAGAGTGTATTTAGTATTTAGAGGGTGGCTAGTGATTTCCCAAAGGTCGTCTCTCCATCTGAGCTTCAGTCTTCCTTTGTTACGTGTTCCTTCAAAGATACCTTGAAGCATAATTTGTCAAGGTTGTCTCTTACTCTTCTGCTAACGTGACCAAACTATTGTAGCTTGTACTTGTCAATCCTGGTAGCAAGTGGCGGTTGATTTCCGATGATGGACATTAATTGTGTCCATTGGTGATGTAATATCTTCATGATATCCCAAGTAGCTTCCTCCAACACCACATTTCAAAGGCAGATATTGCTCCCCTGTCTGCCTTTTCCAATGCCCATGTCTCGCAGCCTACTTGGAAAAACAATGCCCTCATTACACGGATCTTAGTGGCCAAGGTGAGGTTCCTGTCCTTCCAGATATTTGACAGTGTTGAGGCCGATGTTTTAGCCATGACCAGTTGTTTCTTGATATCTACCGAGCTTCCACACTCCTTAACAATCATTGACCCAAGAACATTATATAAACTTGTCCACTTGATTAACTTCTTCTCCACCAACCACCATGCTCTGTTGTATGTAGTTAATTTCCACCAATCATGATCTTGGTCTTTTTCACATTGAGGTAGAGTCCAAATTATTTACTTGCATCCTTCACTCTTTTTAAGGAGTTCTAGTAGTTCTTATGATGTTCTTGTTACAAGTGTTGTCAGTGGCATAATGAGCAAAAACACTTAGAGGGGCAGAAAAACAATCTGCATCACCACCACTCATACATGTTACATGCAGGCCACGCGGAACGTATTTTTTTAAAGCGGGGTTGGGGGGGGGGGCTAAAGTATTTACGATCAGGAAGAGAGGAGCGCAAATTGGATTGGGGTCCAGGGGGCAGGGCCACCGGAAGCTCGGGGGTTGTAGGAAGCTAATAATTGTCAGATGAGCATCCATGCAGGGGCCTGCCTTAGGGCCCTAGGTGGGGTTCAAGGGGCACAGCCCCCTGAAGCTCAGGTTTTTTTTAGGAATTTAATAACTGTCAGATGAGCATATGTTGATACCTCATTTCAACTCGGGTCACTTTCTTTCTTTCTAGTTCTCTTTAACATACTTTATACAAAAAGTGAGGGGGGCTCGAGTCCCCTGAGCCACGCCGTTCCGCGGATCCTGACATGTAGGCTTTTAAATAAGCATATTTTTTGTTTGACTGTGAATTTAGGGATTTGTCATTTTCCAACATACGCTTACCAAATTATAATTTACTAAAAAGTGAGAAAAACCCAGGAAAATCATGTCATTTCATTTGTAAATCACTGGTATCGAATATGAAGAAAAAAAACAGTTTGAATTTTATTTGGGGAGTCAACTGTACCCAAGCCCCCCCCCCCCCCCCCACTTTGCCCCATCAGTACGCATGGAGTGTTGTATTGTCGGCGTATCTTAGGTTGATGATCGTTCGTCCACCAACAGAAACTTGACCATAAAATGCCTTTATCATGATGAATTCAGCATAGATGTTGAAAAGTTATGGTGATAGGATGCAGCCTTGACGGACAACTTAAACAATAGTGAACCTTTCGGTGTAGCCATTCTCTGTTCTTACTGTTGCTTCTTGGTCTTGGTAGAGCGACTGGATGAGTTGAATAATATGTGCTGGAAACCCATCTAGCTCATAATCTTCCATAGGCGTTTATGTTGTACGCAGTCAAAAGCTTTGGAATGATCAGTAAAGCTAGGGAGAGAAGTTGTTGAAATTCTCTGCTTTTCTCCATCAAATTTCTGAGATTGCCAACTTGGTTTCTTTTCCCTCTTTCTTTTCTGAACCCTGTTTGTTTCTAATTCTTTCAGCAATTAAGTGAAGAAGAATCTTACTAGCATGCGGAGTAATAGAAATAGTGCGGGTGTTGGCACATTCATTAATTTTTAACACCTTTCTTTGGGAGTGGGAGAAAAACATCTCTATTCCAGTCTTGTGGACATATTATCTGTCTCCATATTTTGTTACACAGCTTATGCATGACCTTTACGCCCTCCTCTCCACTCTCTTTGAAAAGCTTCGCAGGGAATTTTCAATACCAGGTGCTTTCCCAGGTCTCAGATGAATTATTGCTTCCTTCGCTCCATTTTGTAAGATGTCAGGTTGAAGCATGGGCTCGTCCTCGACGCTTACTCCTTCATGAGTATCAACTTTTTCAGTTTCTTTTGCAGTATACGGTTTTAGACAATATTAATTCTTCCACCTTGCCTTTATATCTTCATCCTCTGTTAAAATGTTCCCATTTTCATCCTTCAAGACATACAAGTTTAGGTGTATGTTTTCTTGGTCAGTGACTTAATGTGTTTAAACATGTCTCTAGTGTTGCTAACTTCACTATCTTTTCATGACAACAAACTACAGTTGATCGACATCATATATGCGCGAGTATGCAGGATGATTGGGTGTTCAGAAATAGGCAAATGCACAAGCTGGTCATTACCGTCAAGATGAGGTTCCTGTTGAAGAGATTCCAGGTAGTGATGTCATGCCAAGGAAAGGTCTGTCCACAACATGATTATGAAGAAGCAGGCAACATCATAGTACAGCAAGCGATTCGAATTGCTGCTAATGAGAAGAGGTTTGTTAGGGTCCTAGCGGATGACACAGACGTCTACGTATTATCTACATGACGGACTAATACAACGCCAATGACCATGGAGACGCCCATCACAGATCGAACTGTTATTGATGTTCCTGCCACTGTTGACGAGTTAGGAGATATCATTCCATCGATGTTGGCAGGATATGCGTTGACGGGATGCGACACTCTTGGGGCATACTTTGGCATTGGATAGGGTACAATGCTGAAAGTGATGAAGCAGAAGATTCGACTCCATTGTGACTCAGTTGGCAATGTTGATGCAGCATGGTCATATGTCATCACTCAACCTTCTCAATGATTTGCTTCATGTTATGGACAGTCAACAACAAGCTCAATGTCAGAGGCTAGTATCAACGTGTGGCTATCAAGGGTCCGAAGTCTAGGAGCTACAAATACTCCAAACCTTGCCTTACTACCTCAAACTACTGAAGCGTTTGTAGAAAATGTTAAGAGAGCTCATTTGCAAACATGTGTGTGGAAGCACGCCTTACAGTCACGACCTCACTTCGAACACATTTGTTTGAATATTTTTGCAGAATTAAGTGCAGTCGCAGAACGGTTGATGGACCACATTCAATCAACCTTGGACCTTCTCACTACAAGTCACCCAAATGCGGGATTTATCGTAATGGGTGACTTTAATCAACTCGACGTTACCCCTCTTCTGTATGACCAGCGCACAGTGGGCCAGTGAGGAACCAAAGTGCGCCAAAACTCATGTTTGGGGATTTTTTTTTTTTTAATCCAGAGGAAATGTTTGGATTTCCAGGGATTTTCGCTTAAATTTTATTACCAACATTTTCTCTGATGTCTAAGCTTTAAGTTGATACCAGATTTGGCTGCCCGATTCTGCCCGTTATTATGTTAGAGCCGTTTTCCTTGCAACATTGCCCCGAAAAATGTGTTTACTTTGGTCCGCGGTGTCAGAACAAGTGTCACGCGCCCCCTCGAGCCGTGATTTATGACCACGAATCCTTCATGATTCAGCCGCGGACCAAAAAAAACCCACATTTTTCGCGCAATGTGGCAAGGGAAATCGGCTCTACCATAACAACGGGCAAGATCGGGCAGCCAAATTTGGTATCAACTTGAAGCTTAGACATCAGAGAAAATGGTGGTATTAAAATTTAAGCGGTACACTGCGGAGATCTAAACATTTCTTCTGGATTTTTAAAAAACATGGATAATTAGTCCATTTTTCAGTGAATTACCCTATAATATATTATGAAGATTGTGTTTCTATTAATTTTAACCCATTCATTCAACGAAATGAACTATCAGGAATATGTGAGAGCAATTTCATATCAATAACTTAAAATATTCATGTTGAATTGAAAGATTTATAAAATAAGTCACTTTTGCACTAAAACTGTGAATATGTAGGATTTTGCTGTTTGAAGAAGTAAATTTATACCCTTATTGTGCATACCGGAATTAAATATTTCACTGAGGTATCTCTCTATGTATTACCTTTCAACTGGGCAAGAAAAAAATTGAAAAAAATAAATCACCCAAACTTAGTTTTGGCGCACTTTGGTTCCTCCCTGGCCCACTGTGCAGCGGTACAAACAAATCGTGCACCAACCAACAAGGGACACACGCACACTAGACAAAAAAAAATTCTAACATCAGTCAGTTCTATGACAAAGTTAAAATTCTGTCACCGATTGGACAATCTGACCATGCGACATTACTCTAGGAGCCGAAACATTACAGAGCAACGCCAAATTTGACAAAAACACGCATAAACCGTCCGATGCCTACCAGTGCAATCTGTTTTTTTTCGGTAAATGGGCGAGCTCACATGATTGGAGAGAAGTTACTGAACCACGTGCCGTCAACACGCAGTGTCACGCCTTCTATAAAACCCTCTATGCTGCCATCAACGTCCACTTCCCAACTCGTAAAATGAAACTACGCCAAACGGATAAACCATGGATTACTGGTGAGATAAAATATCTGATTCACAAAAGGCAACGTGTATATGACCAACATAATAGTAATGCTGATTGGAAACGTCTACGTAATAAAATCAAAAGAATGATTGAAAAAGCATCATCGGAATTTTACCCAACGCGTGTACAGCGACTGAAGAAGAGCAACCCTGCTGCCTGGTACCGCGAGATTCGCGTGATGACAGGCGGAAAGCGGGACCAGCCGTTTATTGCCGTACCTTTGCTAGATTCAGAGGACAGCAAGGAGATTGCTAACGCAATTAATGAGCACTTCATTTCAATTTCACGAGACTTAGACCCACTAAACGCCTCCTGTCTACCTGCTTTTCTGCCATCGCCCAAACCAAGTCCAACAGTCTACCCTTGGGAGGTACAGAAGGCCCTCGCCAAAGTTAAGCGAAATACCGCGAGTGGCCCGGATCGCATTCCCTCTCGTATCATATGTGAATTCTCGTATGAACTCGCTACTCCCCTCACTCACGTGATCAACTCGTCATTTCAACAACATGTAGTTCCTGACGAATGGAAAAAAGCAATTGTAGTGCCTATCCCCAAATCGAACCCCCCATCTGTTGAGAAGCTCCGTCCTGTATCACTCACAGATCATTTTGCCAAAATAACAGAAGGTTTCGTCGCAAAATGGGTAATTAACGACATAGAACCCAATTTGGATCAGATGCAGTTTAGAAACCGAAAAACCATATCAACGTCACACTGTATTATTAACATTCTACACAAAGTGTTTGTTAATTCAGACAAACCAAAATCCTCATCAACGATAGTTGTGACAGACTTTTCAAAAGCATTCGACCGAATCGACCATACTATCGCCATAACAAAACTCATCAGCTTAGGAGTTCGCCCCTGCATTGTGCCATGGATCATGAGTTTCTTGCAATCCCGTCAACAATGCACCCGTTACAGATCAGTTCTATCCGATTGGTCGATTTTACAGGCTGGAGTACCACAGGGAACTCGCTTAGGGCCCATTGTCTTTCTAGCCATGATTAATGACGCAGCGCCACCGACCGGAATCAACGCCTACAAATACGTCGACGACATGACGCTCGTCGAATGTCGCACTCGAGATGAACCGTCCAACATGCAGAGTGCCGTCACTGATCTCGCCTCCTGGTCAGAGGCCAACCACATGAATATGAACGCCACAAAGTGTTTCGCAATGGAAGTCAATTTCTCACGT
Source organism: Strongylocentrotus droebachiensis (assembly GCA_035222895.1). Classification (NCBI taxonomy): domain Eukaryota; kingdom Metazoa; phylum Echinodermata; class Echinoidea; order Camarodonta; family Strongylocentrotidae; genus Strongylocentrotus; species Strongylocentrotus droebachiensis. Next base: position 92,233 of record JAVYIG010005513.1, read on the forward strand.
AATCCTACTGTCCTACCCGCAATTCGCGTTGACGGTCTAGAACTACAATCCGTCAATACTATAAAGCTTCTCGGCATTCTGATCCAAAGTGACCTGAAATGGGAATAAAATGTTACAGATATCATCAAAAGAGCAAATGGAAAACTTCACATGCTACGTATCTTAAAAAGGCACTGCCTTCCAGTTCGCGATTTGTTAACCATATATGATGGATATGTTCGGCCTATTCTCAAATATGGAACACCGGTTTGGAATAGCGGCATCACCAAGAAACAATGCGAAAGCGTAGAAAAAATCCAAAAGCGAGCCCTCCGCATCATCGTTGGTGCTCGGTATACTACTTACCAGCAGGGGCGTCGCTAGACCTTTTTCAGTGGGGGGGGGGGGGGGGGGTGTAGAGGCCAACGATTACCGACAAAACTAGCCACCAATTACCGACAAAATTAAATGTCCAATATTTACAAATTCAACCCTATAAACCTAGCGCCAAAGGCTAAATTGTTTTTCCTATGGACTATCTATAGTACTTGCATATGCGCAAAATGGTCATCTTCCTCGACGACATAAATATACGAATTATTTCTTCAATTTAGTCAGCATTATAGCTATCTATTTTAATGCAGGCGCGGAGCTAGGATCTTATTTTAGGGAGGGGCGGTAGTGAGCAAGAGAATCACTTAAAAGCGCGCTCATTAGGGAGGTGTGGGTGATGGGCCTCCCGCGCGAAGCGCGGAAGCTCAGACGTTTCTTTAAATTATTAGAAAAAGAAGACGATTAATTGTACCGTTTGCGACTGTTAATCCTTGGCTGAATGAAGTCCCCCCCCCCCCCCCGCGCGAAGCGCGAAAACTTTGACCTTTCATTAAATTATTATAAAAAAAGAAGACGATTTGCTCTACCGTTCTCGACTGTTTATCCTCGTCTAAATTCAGTTCCCCCCCTCCCGCGCAAAACGCGGAAGCTTTGGCGTTTCGTAAAATTATGAGAAAAAACAGACGATTCGGTATACTGTTCTCGACTCTTAATCCTTGTCTGAATTCAGTTTCTCCCCGTCCCGCGCGAAGCGCGGAAGCTTTGACGTTTCACTAAATTATGAGAAAAAGCAGACGATTCGGTATACTGTTCTCGACTCTTAATACTTATCTGAATGAAGCTTCCCCTTCCCGCGCGAAGCGCAGAAGTTTTGACGTTACATTAAATTATTAGAGAAAGAAGACGATTCGTCGTACCGTTTTCGACTCTTAATAAGCCCTATTCATCTGAATTCAGTTTCCCCCTCTCGCGCAAAGCGCGAAAGCTTTGACGTTTCCTCATATTATTAGAGAAAGATCACGATTCGTCGTACCGTTTTCGACTCTTAATAAGCTCTATTCATCTTAATTCAGTTTCCCCCTCTCGCGCGAAGCGCGAAAGCTTTGACGTTTCCTCATATTATTAGAGAAAGATCACGATTCGTTGTACCGTTTTCGACTCTTAGTAAGCCCTATTCATCTGAATTTAGTGTCCCCCTCTCGCGCAAAGCGCGAAAGCTTTGACGTTTCCTCATATTATTAGAGAAAAATCACGATTCGTTGAACCGTTTTCGACTCTTAAAGGTACTATGTCCCTTTTGCAGCCAACCTCAAATGCTGTAGAACTTTGCAGGAATTATGAATATGTCATGTATGTCCTATCTGTGAAATTTAAACGTTAGAAGTGTCCTCATATTCAAATTATGCAAGGAAACCCGTTCACTTGCTAGACTTCACTGTCAGACACTATTGAGTGACTGACTGGCTTTTTTTCTTCTTTGGTAATAACATACATGACAAGAGTTGTAAAGGGTACATGAGCATTTGTCTACATCAATAACCCACTTCTTGTGATGGCCAAGATTAATCTGATTGAATCTTTGCGCAGCATAAAACGTATGACCATTCGGTACAATTGTCTGAAAATCAAGACTATTACTTTTGGGCTCTATAGCCCTAAAGTCGATTTGACAACTAATAGTCGTTATTTTCCCACTTGAAGACATTTTCAAGCCCCACCTTTTTTAGGGAAGTTCTAAATTAGTATTATCTTTCAAATGCAGTTGGAATTTAACTTTTTCATTTTTTTGGCCTGCAAATGGGACATAGTACCTTTAATAAGCCCTATTCATCTGAATTCAGTTTCCCCCTCTCGTGCAAAGCGCGAAAGCTTTGACTTTTCCTCATATTATTAGAGAAAGATCACGATTCGTTGTACCGTTTTCGACTCTAAATAAGCCCTATTAATTTTGTCTGAATTCAGTTTTCCCCTCTCGCGCGAGGCGCGGAAGCTTTGACGTTTCCTTAAATTATTAGAGAAAGAAGACGATTCGTTGTACCGTTATCGAATCTTATTAAGCCCTATTCATCTGCATTCAGTTTCCCCCTCTCGCGCGAAGCGCGAAAGCTTTGACGTTTCCTCAAATTAATAGAGAAAGAACACGATTCGTTGTACCGTTTTCGACTTTTAATAAGCCCTATTCATCTGAATTCAGTTTCCCCCTCTCGTGCAAAGCGCGAAAGCTTTGACTTTTCCTCATATTATTAGAGAAAGATCACGATTCGTTGTACCGTTTTCGACTCTAAATAAGCCCTATTAATTTTGTCTGAATTCAGTTTTCCCCTCTCGCGCGAAGCGCGGAAGCTTTGACGTTTCCTTGAATTATTAAAGAAAGAAGACGATTCGTTGAACCGTTATCGAATCTTATTAAGCCCTATTCATCTGAATTCAGTTTCCCCCTCTCGTGCAAAGCGCGAAAGCTTTGACTTTTCCTCATATTATTAGAGAAAGATCACGATTCGTTGTACCGTTTTCGACTCTAAATAAGCCCTATTAATTTTGTCTGAATTCAGTTTTCCCCTCTCGCGCGAAGCGCGGAAGCTTTGACGTTTCCTTGAATTATTAAAGAAAGAAGACGATTCGTTGTACCGTTATCGAATCTTATTAAGCCCTATTCATCTGCATTCAGTTTCCCCCTCTCGCGCGAAGCGCGAAAGCTTTGACGTTTCCTCAAATTATTAGAGAAAGAACACGATTCGTTGTACCGTTTTCGACTTTTAATAAGCCCTATTTGTCTGAATTCATTTTCCCATTCTCGCGCGAAGCGCGGAAGCTTTGACGTTTCATTAGATTATGAGAAAAAGCAGACGTTTAGGTGTACTGTTCTCGACTGTTAATCCTTATCTGAATGAAGCTTCCCCCTCCCGCGCGAAGCGCGGAAGTTTTGACGTTTCATTAGATTATTAGAGAAGGAAGACGATTCCTCGTACCGTTTTCGAATCTTATTAAGCCCTATTTGTCTGAATTCAGTTTCCCATTCTCGCGCAAAGCGCGGAAGCTTTGACGTTTCCTTAAATTATTAGAGAAGGAAGACGATTCGTTGTACCGTTCTCGACTCGCCTTAATGAAGTTTCCCCTTCCGCGCGAAGCGCGGAATTTTTGGCGTTTCATCACAATATAAAGAAAGGAAGACGATTCGTCGTACCGTTGTTGACTCTTAAACCTTGTTTGAATTTAGTTTCCCCGAAAATTTCAAACCTCTGATTTCTTTATTTGATATTATAGGAAAGTGAAACTTCGGGAAAATACAAGTATTGTAGTTGTAGTCACTCTCGAAGTCGTCACAGCGGATAAGAAGTACGTCACAGTTCGTAGGAAAAAAAAAAATTTCGGCCGACCGACAACATCTCACCGACTTCAAACTTCTGCATTGATATAGTACACGAGGATCGAGCAAGAATACCGACACAGCTGACCCGACACAGCAACATATTTACCCGTGTCTTTTTTGCTCCCTCGACGAGACGACTCCACCCAACAACCCCCTTCTCTCTTTTACTCCCACTCCTCCTCTCTCAGACTTTTACCTCCCCTCTCTCTCCTCTCTTTCATCCCCCGTTTCTTTTGTTTCCCTTTCACTCTTTTTTCTTTTTTTTTCTTTTCTTTCTTTTCTTTCTTTTCCTTTCTTTCCTCTCCTCCCTCTTTTTCTTTTTTTCTCTTTCTTTCTTCTCTTTTCTTTCCTTTCTTTTCCTTTCTTTCTTTTCTTTTCCTTTCTTTCTTTTCTTTTCCTTTTCCTTTTTTCTTTTCTTTCCCTTTCCCTCTCTTTTTTCCCTCTCTTTTTTTCCCTCCCCCTTTTCTCTTTTTCCCGACGGCAGCGCAAGTTTACCGACAATATCCTGACAGGTGGGGGGGTGTCGCACCCCCCCACACCCCCCCTTTGGCGACGCCCCTGCTTACCAGAACGTTCTTACCTGCTTTGATATGGAAACACTTGAGCAAAGGAGACATTCGCTGTGCACCTCTTTCATTGGAAAAAGTATTTCTAGGATCCAATTAAAGAATATCTTACCCCAGATTACTCAGAAAAGAGTCCTTAGACATACTAAGAAATTACCTGAACTACGTTGCCGAACAAACAGAGTAAAAAAACAGCCCCATACCATCACTTGTACGCATCTACAATTCTAGTTAACAAGAAATCTCCTTTTTTTTTTAATACTACCAATATTATAGTTATGATGTAAACCCATAAGTGCAATACAAGGCTAACTATGGTTTCAATTACTGATACACACAAAGTATGAAATCAATTTTGTATGCAATTTGTTTTTTTAAAACATTTATATTCATATACCAATTTTATATTTATACTGGGGTCTAATTTGTGTATCTGTATAATAGAATCACTACATTTTCTGTACCGAAGTTAAAAATCTGTGTTTAACCATATATTTTTAATTGTTTAAATGACTGAAATTATCTTCCATGGCCAATGTTACAGTTGTCTCCTCTTCCTCTACCACTTCTACTTTCCCAACTCCTGTCTTCATCTCACCCTTATCCTTACTTCTCAATCCTCTTCTCCCTCTATCTCCTTTTGCTTCTTATAATGGTTCTCCTTTGTTATAGTCTGGTTGAAATGTTATAACCTTTTCCTTGTAGTAGCTATAACCTAGAGTATTTTTTTTAATTCGTACAATTTTTCATATAAGTATTTATTTCTTCATAACTTCGCCTATATCATTAGTAGTTTGCATAATGTGTAATGCTTGAATATTGATATCGATACATTATGATAGTGTTACTATTTGCACTACCCTCTGTCTATCATCTTACTATCCCTACTTGAATCTTCTTCTTCCTCCTTCTCTTCTACTATTTCTCTTCTCCTTCCTCTTCATCCTCTTCTTAATCTTACCATCCTTTTGTCTTTGCTTTCTTTACTCTACACCACCATCATGTTCTTCTTCACTTCTCTTTATCTCCTTTATATAGAAAATGAGTTAGGGAGATCAAATAATAAGAAATTAGCATTTTAATTGATTTTTATTTTTTTAACAATCTACTCATTCAAGTTTAGTTCATTAATTTGAGGTTATTTGAAATAAATGTTTTTATATACTGTATTTTACATTTGTAAAACATTGCCCAATTCGGCCTTGTAGGCCGCGATGCATTGTTGTTCTTTTATTCTCAATAAAACCATTATCTATCTATCTATCTATCTATCTAAATGACACCCTCTTCCGCATAGAATATTTTAGGGTTCCCAACACTTTAGAGGGCTTTTTAACAAATTTCAAAATTTTGAAGCAAACTTATAAACGGATATAGTCCTGTATCGTATTTGTAGTTCGTAATTTTTAGGTTGATATAAAAGAATCTAGTACCTTAGAAAACAAATCTAGTTTCTTAACGCTGGCACTGAAAACGGGCATTTATCATCATATGCCACCTCATATCTATGGGACAGAGAGCATAAAATTAAATCGTGTTTTCTTCGAGTATTAAATTACAAAATAAAAATAAATGTGCAGCACTATTTTTACTCACTGTATCCAGGGAATCTGACTCATGACATATGATAATCTCATGTTAGAAATTGGTATTTGGCCATCATTTGAACTATGCAAGTTAATGTGTATATAGAGGGCGCCATTCCGAATTATGCAAATTTACATATCATTTGTGATCATAGAACATCGCAATTTTTATTTAGTGATGATTCTAGAAAAAAACAGATATTTGACTGCGATTTCATGAAGTAAAATGATGTTAAACTTTGTTCATATCATTAATTTTGGTTAAAAAGGGGATTTTGGCGGCCATTTTGTATGACGTCACATATCTCAAATTGCTCAATGCTGACAGAGTGTCAGCAATCGGATACCTCAAATTGATGGTCTAAGGAACTATAATTTTAAAAAAAAATAGACCCTAAAATAAGGTATATCGAGATGGCTGCCGGACTATAAACGTGTTTGCCCATTACGCCACTGTCCCCGAAATGTTAACCCCTTGCAATGTTTAACCCCCCCCCCCTCCCCAAATTGAGCACCGGGGAGAGGCCCGTCTCCAAATAAAGGTAAAATTTACGTTTTTTTACTTTTTTTTTCCAAGGGGCCCCCCTCGCCCCCTGGATCCGCCACTGGCATATGTTACAGGTTGAATTTTGGTTATGGTTTCATGAAGATGATGTATTAACAAAAGCACGACACCTACTTTATATACAAAATCTTGTTTCTACATTTTATATTTTATATCTTATTCAGGAGTTTACTTGAGCTGGTTGCCTGGGCCGACAAGGACATTTTCAATGATGCTAAATATGGTGAGGGTGACTCCTTGATCCACGTAATAGCACGAAATGGTCATCATCAAACAACAAAGGCTATTCTCCAGAACCGGGATGTTCGAACAAATGGAACGTAAGATTCCCAAATACATTAAAAAATGGTCCTAGAACCCATATCGCAAAATTCCATCTCAGGTAAAGCTACGGTCACAAAGGTTCGAACGGACGATGCGTTCGCACGAATCTCCCTTTTCGTACGAGTTCCAGAGTTCGTAGAGATTCGTAGATGGGGCATAATTTCTTATGTCCTTTTATTGGCGTTCGTACGAACACCGTTTAATGTGTCGTTTAATTTCTCGAGAAAAATCTTGGACCAGACAATCAACCAGTCTGCGAACTTACGAACTTCTTAGGTGGATCTTACGAAATGGTCTGAAAATCGTTCGTATGGCGTACCTCGTACGAAACCCTTCTTCAAAGTCGGCCGTACGAACGTCGTGATAACCACGCAAGATCTCCGTACATTTCGTAGGGTCGAGATACAATTCTAGAAGCCTTAAATTGCGTAAGATGATCGTAAGAACGCCTTAAGTTGTTCATAGTGGGCTCTTAGTCTTACGTTACAAACGGAGATTCTTATGGCCTTCGTACGAACGACTCCTGGCGTTTGTAATGCGTTCATAAGGTAGTGTACGTTCATATTCTAGTGAAATTTATGCAGCGCTGTTTTTAAAACCCGACAAAATATACCCAACAAATGTGCAATTTTGGCCAGTGCGTTGTCGTGCGCCCAACTTTTGTCGAAGCTACAGCGAGCTGACACCAAATGCATAGCGTGTTGCTAGCGCGCTGAGCGCATACAGGGCGCATACAGTGCGCATACAGACCGTACACAGAGCGCACATGATAACAAATTCCACGAATGCACAGCGTGTTGCTAGCGCGCTGGACGAGTGGTCACACATAGACGACGCACGGCCCGCGCATTGGAAATCGGAAAAGGCCGTGTGCCTAACTTTTGTCATGATTTTGGAAAAGCTAGCGAGCTGACACAAAATGCACAGCGTGTAGCTAGCGCGCTGTGCGTATACAGGGCGTGTGCTACGCGTATGTCTGGCGCTGGTCTAGCGCGCTCCACGCATGTCTGGCGTGCCTTTAGTGTGTACATTCATGCGTCGAGCTCGGCGCATGTTTTTGAGCATGCTCAAAAAATCCCGACGCACACAGCAAATGACGACGTATGCATAGCGTGGGTCCAGCGCGCTCGACGAACGAGTAACGAGTGATGACGCACGCCTAGCGAACGACAACGCACTGGCCCAAATTGCAAATTTCCAATGCGCTGGCCGTGCGTCCCCCATGCGTCCCCTCTGTGTGACCGGGCCTTTAGATCTTCTTATGAAAGACTTAAGAATGCCGACAGTTACACGTAAGACGTAAGAAGAACGCAAGGCATTCTTAAGAAAAATGTTATAAAACGGCGTTCGTACGAACTCCGTAAGAAGGACGTAAGAAACTATGCCCCATCTACGAATCTCTACGAACTCTGGAATTCGTACGAACAGGGAGATTCGTACGAATGCATCTTTCGTACGAGCCTTTGTGACCTAAACATTAGCTGTATAACAGTATGGTCTTGTAACTTGCTGCGCTTATGGATGTCGCATCGAGTCCTCTTTCTGCAAAGCAGAAATTATATATTTCTTTATGCACTGTTGGCATGTTGACCATGAAGTGGTGCTGTGCAATGAACAGTGTGCTTGGACACAAAGTTCTGTATCGCATTAGAACGTATTTGTTTCTTTTCACCGATGACTTGCTTTATTTTATGAACAGGAATAACATGGGACAAACAGCACTTCACTTGGCGATTCAAGAAGATCACACAATGACTAGTGCTGTCATCTTGAAAACTGACAAGGGACTAGCAGAAATCAAGGACGACAAAAAAGTAATAGTTATTACTATCATCATTATAACTATTATCATAATTATCGATAATATAATTATCATTATTATTAAAGGGATCCAGTAACTTTGTCTCAGATTCTGAAACAAAATTCTGGATTTAGCTCATGATGCAATGATAATTATAAACATTTTGGTCAATCAGGAACCCCATGACTTTTACAAGCCGATCGCCTGTCTGATTATCAAGACATTTATGATTGGAATTACAAATTTTAAAAACCGTTCGCCTGACGGTTTTCATAACACTACAGTCTATTGGGGAAAACGAGTATGGTAAAACCGGTCACTCAAAGATTTTTACTTTTTTGAGGCACTTCTTGATCATTTTGAAGCGCAATTTTTTAGGGCTTCAATATTACACCGTATCACAGACACTGACAAAACGTAGGGCCATGTATCTCAAATTTAACATTGTTAAACGATCCCTTTAATGCTAGTAGTAGTAGTATGTATATACCTCTCTTTAGAAATCTAGCTATCTGAATGGTCGAAATTGCAGTCGTGATTTCAGCCATTCCAACGCAATGCCAGTAAAGGTCGAAAGTTCATGATTGATATTCCCGCAAGATTCCAGGGACCAGGGAAATAGTTTTGCTGCGATCTCCAGCGGGTTACGTGTTAAAACTTAGTTTGTGCGCACCGCGGCTACCATACAGTTTTTCTTGTGCGATTAATTTGGTCGCTACACACAGCGCTGCTCAGACGACCGCTGATATCGATTGTAGGCCTAAATGTAATCTCCGATTTTTTAGTTTCTAAACTTTATTTTATGTCCAAAGAAAGTAAAAATGGCTGAAAAGACTCTTCCTAAATTTGAACTTCTTGATGATGATCGATTGCAAGACTTGATTAATTCTGCGGACAGCAAGAACACCAACAATTCCGTAAAATTCTCCGCTAAAATATTCGAAGACTTGATTATATGTTACTGTGACAAGTCGAAATGTTTCTTAATATTTGTTGCCGAGACAGCAACTGTTTAACATGGGAGAATGTGACAGTTCGAAATGTTTCTTAACTCTATTTGTTGAGGAGGTCCCTGAATGAAGGGATCTATGTCTCTGAATAAGGAGATCCCTTTAGTGTACTTCTGAGGGGATCCCTAAAAGCCGAAGTCTACTTTGACTTTGAGTCAGAGAGGGTAGAGGGTAGTATAGAGAGAAAGGATTTTTTGCCACATCACAGGTTGAGAGGGTTGAGCATAGACCATGCATCCACTCATGACTTAGGCGGTTTGATTTAACAGAGAAGCTAACTCTGAGTAGAACTTCATACTTAAAAGTAACAGCAGGCACACATGACACACGACGAAGTAATTCAGAGTTTTATGTGGTATTTATTTTGAGGATGCATCAACCTTAATAAGACAAAAAGAAAGAGGCAAACAGATTAGTTTTGTTTCTTTTACATAATAACATCAGCAAAACTATATGATCATTCATAGGAGTAGATACATCAATAATACCTATTGCCCTACTTGGCATTTTCCCCACACCATAGAAATACCGTACACTTTGGATACTTTTCCATATATGGTTTACAGTTACATTGTAATCCTATGACCGGGGTAATAATATATATATCTGTAAAGCGCTTTGAGAGGGCCTTCGGTCTTGAAAAGCGCTATATAAGAACTAGCTATTATTATTTATTATTAACAATAAATGGCCAAAATATGCATAAGTAATCATGAATATGCAGAAATACAAATTGTCTTTTTGTATAGTTCTATTTACTATTACAATGACTCACCCCTCTTGAGCTCTCGAGGATAGACTCCTAGCGAGTCACCAAGAATAGAAATAGACCAACTAGCTAGTGCACCATCGCCAACCAAATGCCACGTCCAACCAAATGATGAAGTAAGACCTCTGTAACATCAATGATAACTTAAATGATAACTTTTATAACTGACATGCAACTTGCAAGCTACCCTACCTATTCCCTATCTTTTCAAACTCAAGACAACTTTTACTTTGACAACAAAATATCCAATACTAATGATACAAATTATCTCTTTACCTAGCTTTTACTGTATATCAGGTCTTCTTTCGCATACACAATACTTTATACAGAGAAGCACAAAATCGTATCAGGTTTAGCCTGAGAGAGGTTTTCTAAACCAACTCATTATGAAAAGCAATTAATGATAGGCCTCCAAATATTGACATAATTTCACCTGGGTACACTATACAGAGTGTTTCTCTTTACTGTATATTCTTCTAGTAGTACCACTGTCACATAATAACAGCAGGAATGTGAAACGCAACTCACAACTAAATAAGACACACAAGAGTTGTCAACTACACATGTAATCATTTCCTCTATGTCAAATACAATACATTATAATTACACTTAGAAATTACCATAGATGCTGCAGAAATACTTTTAAGTATGAAGTTCTACTCAGAGTTAACTTCTCTGTCAAATCAAACCGCCTAAGTCATGAGTGGATGCATGGTCTATGCTCATCCCTCTCAACCTGTGATGTGGCAACAAATCCTTTCTTTCTATATTACCCTATACCCTCTCTGACCCAAGGTCAAAGTGCACTTCCCCTGTGATGTGGCAAAAAATTCATTCTCTCTATATTACCCTATACCTTCTCTGACTCAAGGTCAAAGTGGACTTCCCCTTGTAGGGATCCCCTCAGAAGTACACTAAATGGATCTCCTTATTCAGAGACATAGATCCCTTCATTTAGGGACCTCCTCAACAAATAGAATTAAGAAACATTTCGACCTGTCATATTTTGCGTAATCGGCAGGTTAGTCGCACATGTATTCTATAATTCTATGACCTTTTTTACGGTATATAAATGATATAATGACTGCTTTAATATTCGAGGAATAGTTCTTGTATGGGCTCTCGGGGATGTTGCATCTTGCTATCACCCATCGGCGCGCATCGGGGTGATATCAAGATGCAACATCCCCATGAGCCTATAGAACAACTACTCCTCTCATAGCAGTCATTATGTCTATATAACATTTTTATGTTATATCAAAGACAAAGAGAAAAATAGAAAAACAATAAGAAGAATATATATACAGAGAGACAGAGAGAGAAAGAAAAAGAAAGAATTGTTAACGGAGCTCTGATATCTTAGCAACTATAGCAAGCTGAAAACACTTTTTCTGGGCATTTGTTCTTGTTCAAGACAGTTGAAATATTGAAATAATATCCGAGCATGATGATGATAATAATAATAACAGTGGGTTCTTGTTTAGCGCTCATGTTTGTTAGATTCGAAACTCCTGGCGCTCCACCATTATTACTTCGGCTTTAGCATGGCTGTCGTCATGGCGCTCGAGCATTTCAATTATTTTTTTCCCACTAGGTACCCATTTACCACATCCCGGTGGAGTGTGGCAAATGTAGATTAATGTCTTACCAAAGGACATTAGTGCCATGGCGGGACTCGAACCTCAAACCCTGCGAACCACACACAGTCCGGCGATATATACAATAGACCACGTCTCCTCTATATTCTTAAATCAAAATATTGTATAAATGTTATCTTAACACTAGATGACACCGCTCATGTACGCCTGCCGAACAGGGAATATCTACATTGTTAAATTGCTCTTGGACATGCTAAATAAGGCCCAAGTGGAGATTCTTGATGGTGACGGTCTTAATTGCTTAGACCATGCCATCGACAACGGGAAAGAGTAAGTTAATACGATTCTAGGACAATTACCCCCTGGGCAATCAACCCCCGGAAAATTACCCCCCGGAAAACTACCCCCAAAGGTCAATTACCCCCTGGAATATTACCCCCGGAGAATCACCCCCCGAGGACAACTACCCCCCCCCCCGGAAAATTACCCCCCGAGGACAACTACCCCCCGAGGACAATTACCCCCTAGGACAATTACCCCCCCGAGGACAATTACCCCTCCCCCGAGGACAATTACCCCCCGATGACAACTACCCCCCGAGGACAACTACCCCCCCCCCGATTATAATTACCCCCCGAGGACAATTCCCCGATGACAATTACCCCCCGAGGACAACTACCCCCGTGGACAATCAGGATTCAATAGCAAAAGACGATCTGACACATTAATAGATGGCTACGAGCCCATAAGATCCCCTGCATGAACCCATATTCTTTCAAATACTGTAGCACGTTGTCTTCCTCATTACTACACATTTCCCTTTTATTATAATTTATGCAACGCCAGTGCGGTTGCTAATTTCCACGAAGGATGTACGTTGTAAGGTAATTCTCCAGCGCTTTTCAAAAATCATAGAAATACAAATTTCTGGAGCAGCGTTATTCTAACTTTTTGTTAGTCACGGTACCTTCTTAGAAATGAAAGGTTTCTTCCAAATCCCAAAGTCTTTACAGACTATTAATTTTTGCATGACTCTGGCTCTTGTCAAGTGCTATGCACACACGTATGGGCACATTTACGAATAAAAAGAATAACAAGTAGAAGACATTTCAAACTGGTAAAAAATTAGTTTGTAATCCACACACTAGAAACTATTTAAAGTATGGTATGCGGGCACCTTGCCGCCGAATGTACATAAATAAAACGTGATATATTCGGTCATGACCTTGATACACGAATATGAGGATATTCGGGCCTCTCGTTGCCTTTATTTGCCTTGCTGTCAATATATTGTCAGCGAGCGAGGAAGGAAGACACTTTAGTATCTTCACACATTTTATTTTCTCACGTAATTACATATTTTAACCGTTTCTGGTATTTGATTTTTTTACAAAATCAACGTTTTCCAAATCATTCTTCATGGGTTTTATATATTATACAATTTTTACATGGCACCATACATATAACTTGAAGGCAATTTATATTTCAAAATAATTTAACGTACACGAAAACATATTATACTTCAGCATGACAGCAGCAATAAATAGATAACGTGAAGAAAACCTTAATTATGGATCATGGCATGGATGAGGGCCCATTATACATACAAAGACAAATACACGATCAACTGATTAAAAATGTTACAGAGGATGCATAAAGGTAATCTTACATCCTAATTTCTTTGTTGTGCCATTGAAGGTGAGAGAGGCTGTAACGCGTACTCATCTGCGCGCAATGTATTGTTCAATTTCTAAGAAATGTAATTTCTGTTCTTTACTCGGTAGCAAAACTACAGGGGGATTCGGCAACCTCCACCCCCCTATCGAATTGAATAATTTGAAAAGACTGAAAAGAACTTCATAAATAACAAAGAAAATGAAGGTTTATGCAATTTCTGTAAATAGCAATTTGGAGAGAAGCTTGCGTCATACATCACATTGTTATACATTCCTCGGGGGTGATTGTCATTGGGGGTAGTTGTCCTCCGGGGGTTATTGTCCTGGGGGGGGGGGGGGAGGGCGAGGGGTAGTTGTCCTCGGGGGTAGTTTACCTGGGGAATAGTTGTCCCCGAGGGTAATAATAATAACAATAATAATAATAATAACGTTTTATTTACCCAGGGTAGCCACTTCAGTTATGAAACTGCTCTTCCAGCGGGCCCTGCATAACATAATATGTTATTACTACCCTTCTCCAATCTAATATGTTGAGCGCCTAGCTAGAAGGCAGATTGAAGGTCCCATTGTTATAAGTCTTTGGTATGACTCGGCCGGGGTTCGAACCCACGACCTTCCGTTCATGAGGCGGGCGCTCTAACCACTGAGCAACCATGCCTAGTAGTGTCCATGGGGGTTAATTGTCCTGGGGGGTAGTTGTCCTCGGGGGGTAATTGTCCTCGGGGGGAGTTTTCCTCGGGGGGTAGTTGTCCTCGGGGGAAGTTGTCCTTGGTGGGTAATTGTCCTCGGGGGAAATTGTCGTTGGGGGGTAATTGTCCTCGGGGGGGTAATTCTCCAGGTGGTAATTTTCCGGGGGGTAATCGTCCTACGGGGGTAGTTTTCCGGGGGGGGGGGTAATTTTCCGGGGGTGATTGCCCAGGGGATAACGATCTGTTCTGATTAAGCCTGTCCTGTCTGACGTAGTCCAATTTAGAGTCAGGCTATAACTGCCTGTGTACCAAAGATACGTTTCATTTGTGTCATTCAGAAATTTGGTAATTCAGAAGTGTTCAAATTGTAAATCTTTGAATCATGTTTAATTTGTTCAATGGGTACTTAAACAGCAAAATATTGTTAAATATAACTAGAAATAAATTTATATTCGTAATTGATGGTATTACCAGAAAATTAACTCATATTCTTGGAACATGAACACATTTTTGTTTAGGATGATTGCCGTAGAGTTGCTCAATCAAGAAGATTGGTGGAGCCTTATGACGCGTAATGCGAGAAATGCAGGTGAAGGACCCATAACGACACCTATGAGGAAACTCATCAACTCTATGCCAGGTAGTAATTTAACCCTTTAATTTGGACGTAATCGTTCGATAAACTTGATAACATCTTAAGAACGGTGTTTGTTTCCGTTACGGACAGATGGAGCCTATTCTTATTAAAATATGAAGGGCACAGTACCATAAGGAAACAAATTATAGGGAGCAGTGATACGGTTCTTAATGTCTGCAGAATATATCAGCACTTTGCACATCATTATGAACCACGATGGCTCAGTGAAAGAGCAATTGTCTCGTATTTCGGGAGGTCCCAGGTTTGGAACAACGTCAATGCGCTTACGCCCTATGGTAATGCATTAATCTTCAATGCATTAATCTTCGTTACAAAGTCCCTCGGAAAGAACTTTAATCCGTCGGTTTATTGGTTGCTAACTTACAAGCAAATATACTTACTGTCTTAGCAGTCAGTTACAACAATCACTAAACTATCATAACTGTTGTGATTTTTAACAGGTGTCTGCAAGTTTGTGCTGGATAAGTGCATCACCAGGCAAGGCGAGGATGAAGACGGTGTCGAAGAGATCGAAGTGGTCTTTGAATTACTAGAGGACTGGTACTCAGAGTGGATGCAGGAGGGTAATTACATTACAATTGTTGAAACACTATAGCTAAAGACTTTCGAGAAATCAACGTCATCACAGAGAAATAATATTTTGAATACGTCTAGGTCTGTGTAATTCCTCATTGTCAAGTTCGTATATTTCGTTAGCTGATGCAATGGTTATTATAAATTTCCCTTAGCCAATTTCCAGAAAGTCTTTGCGATTGTTTTTATCTCGGCTTACTTAGAATCATCGGGCCTTCGCGTCGGGCCGGGTGGTCGCCGTCCTTTCGTGAAAACACGCCCCTATATTCACAAATATCTGGGATAAAGTTTGTGAAAAAAAATCCCTCTCATCGACAAATTACCCGAATCTTTGTGGAAACCCTATTGCAAATCTACGAAAGGTCTCGTCCTTAACGTACATTTTAAACATGATCGTCCGCTTTCGTTTCACGACCGACCGACACGATGATTCTTAGTAAGCCTTCATCTTGAGGCTAGGAGGTGGGGGGGGGGGAAAGGTCTTCGAGACGTCTTTTTTACATTCAATTATATTGATTGGTTGAGAGCATATCAAGACAAAATCAACATTAAAATTGTGCAAGAATAGGGGAGTGATGTGTATTAAAACTATATTTTTGTGATTAATATTATGTTTCTTATATGTGTATCTTTTCATGCTTTAATTGTATACAAATCTAGCGTCAAATAGACTCTTCGTCAAAATGCACAACACCAATTTAACACTTTAATCGCTTTCTTCGCCTCTGTGTGGTCACTCGTTTGCCACACTTGCAATTTTGCACAAAACAGTAGTCACCAATTAACGGAAAGATTACTTTGTAAAGCGAATTGTAATACTTATGAATACTATTCTTGCGCTCTGGATTGTGAGATTTTCTCGAAGCCTTGAAATGGTCTTTTTAGGCTGTTCCATGATAAACAAAATGTGCCACAGTTATACTTTGTGTGCGGTGCATACAACAGTCAACAGTTTCATAACATCTATTCAGATTCGAACACAAGAGACAATACGACGGATGAGCAGAGCAACAGTAATTATATGCCAATGACTGCATGCAGCCCTGGATCAGGTGATGAGGACGAATACAAAGTTGAACAGGTCATAATTACGAAATAATATTGTTTTGTATCTTTGATTTCGTAAGATAACTTTATTTGAATTTGTGAAGTTTGTTTACGATTGAGGTGCTTGTATTTGTTTATATTTCTAAACTTCATGTCAGAGAGTTTGACACGAGCCTTGTTATATGATTGGTGTATTATTGAAATGGTCCTACAATGATGCCCGGAAGGTTTTGCTTAGACATAGAATTTAAGCATTATTAAGTTTCGGCGAGCCAAAAATTACTTTTGATACTTCGGTTGCTCTCTTCGCATCTGCACGGTCGTTTGTTTCCCCCCCCCCCATGCGCAATTTTGCATAAATCAATAGTTACCAATTGCATGCCAATTGACGATGGAATTGCTTTCTGCGACACGAAGGATTCGGAGAATTACCTGTTTCCTTTCTTCTTTGCTCCACATTAACCTGCTTGATACCGGTATCGATTGATCTTGCACTGGAAGAAGTGAACTAATCTTGAAGCCTTTGGTATTGGCTTATTTATCTCATGATAAATATTCTAATGGAGCACAGGAAGATTCTCGTTTGTGACAAATAATTATAAAGAGTAAAACATCTATTCTCTCACCCAACATCAAATCATAAAAGACATGATCCAATACAAGGATTGTTTTTACTTCAAACTCGTCGTACATTATTGACTTTATTAACAATCTCCAACCAACACTAAAACATGAATAATCGAGAAAAAAAAATGCATATTCCAAACAATTTTGTGCATCTCGTTTGTATGTTAGATGTCTGCAATGCCTATATGAGATTTGAAAGTAATGCTAACGATCATGAAAACATGAACATTAAAAGCAAATTTGCATATTCATAACGATATGTTGTTTATTTTTACATTATTTTAGGGGTCTCCTAACTTCAATGACGATGGGAAATTGAAAGGTGATGCCATTATTCATGTCAGAGATCGCTTAACCCGCTACAATAATCATCCTGTGGAACACATGGTATGATGAGAAAAGAATTAATATACATCTGCCATTCTCCACCCAGGTTTATTAAATGAGTTCCTGTCAGGAATGTATTCCTTGAATGTTTCGAGCGCCCTATAGGGCAGCTGGGAGATCATTACAAAATTTTAAATATGATTATGTGAAATACGAAATAATACAATCAAACTGAAACTGAAATGAACACTAGTCATGCGAAATCACAACTCTTTTCTCAGACAGATTAACTGTATTCTACCAAAATTTAAATATGACGCTGGGTCTAGGATTTTGTCCAATATCGGATTCATGAAAGAAAGTAAATCGCAACGAGGTCTTATTTTGCCTTTTGTCAAACCTGAATAAGTAGGATACGGGTCCTATTTTTGTTTTCCTTAGGTGTATAGTGAGTGGGAGAAATAAAACGCCACCATACAAAACAAAACGAACAAACAACAACAACAACTGAGTACAAGCCTATTGTACTCAGTTGTTGTTGTTGTTTGTCTAGTATACAGAATATCAGACAAACAAGCTACCAGCGTGTGCAATTGTAGGAAAGTCATGATATATTTACAGAGTAATCATGTCAATAATAATGAACGATAAAACCAAGATTCTTTTCATGAATTATCGTTCTGCATTTTTGTTTTCAGATTAAAAATGATGAGAGTAAGGAGTTACTGGATCACCCTGTAGTTCGTCTGATGTTTGACAACAAGCACAAAGTATTTCGTCTCGTATACTGGCCCCGATTCTTCCTCCAACTTACACTGCTAGTCTTCCTGACACTCCATAGCCTTATCATCCCTCCACCGTACTATGTTAAACAACACCTATCAGGGGGCAACTACACGTGGTTGGCTGATGGAGAGGCCAAGTGGAAGGAAGACCTGGACCCGATCGCTTTGGTCTTGTTTGGTTCGATCGGGACCTGGCTCATTCTCGTGCTAACTGTCATCTATTTCATTGAATTTGTAAGAATTCATGTGTCTTCTATAATGCTTGGATACTTATATCGGCTACAGCCCGTGAGAACGAAAGCCTACTCGACCGACATCCCATGGTACTGACAGACCATAATACCAACAGCACACAAGACCGACAGCCCTTTAGACAGACAGTCAACGAGACCGATCATATAAGTCTCGCGGGCCTTCTGATACTTTTAGGACTATATAATTATTTGCTTGGTATTTGGAATGTTTTATGCATTCTATATAGTTTGGTTTTGTATGTTTTGCTTTCATATGTGTATGGTTCAATAAATTCAATTCAATTCAATTCAATATATATATAGGCGTGAGGAAAATGGTATAGGAACGTGAGACGTAGCTGTACTTTACAATTTTATTACGAGCTTTTGGCGTGTGAGGCCTTCTTCAGGTTCTGAAGTGCAAACATATACAGAAACAAATTCTCGCACTTGTATATAAATAAATATATATATAAATGTATAAAAACGTAAACAAACATATACAAATAATCACAATCATACTGTAGTATTCGGCAGATAAGCATGGCCAGGAAATTATACAAATATTTTATTGGGGAACGAGAATAACTGTATTATGATGAACTAAAATAAACATTAACACAATCACCCTATATTAAAACTAAATGCTCACAACAATATAATTCAACATAAATTATGCGAATAAATTTCTTCCGCAGCATACTTTTGGAACATGTACAGGAGATAATGATAATAGAAATGTTGACATTAAAACGAAATGTGACTGATAATACACTACCAGGAATTATTCAATAATAAATCCGCAGAAGAAGGGCTATCACAGTAAGCGCTGTAACTGCTGTAATAATAAAACAAGTAAATACACGATCACAAACATTTTTTTTCTTTAAAGCTCCTGAGGAGGTTGTGGTACAGTAAATCAAAGTCTTCTTCGATTGCTGGATTGCTAAGTTTCATCCGAGAGCTCACTCTCCAAATCTTGATCATTCTGTTCGTCGTACCGGGGTTTGGTGACGTCTACTTTGGCCACGGTGTTACCTTCAAAGCCGTAAGTATTACATTTTCATCTTTGATAATTATAGAATCACTATCAAAAACGAAATAAAAGAAAACAAGCACATTTTACAACAACAACAACAACAATAACAACAACAAAGCACCACTAAAACAATGCCAACACCAACAAGTATAACTACTACTACTACTCCTACTCCTACTCCTACTCTACTACAACTACTACAACTACAACTACTACTACTACTACTACTGCTGCTGCAATTGATACTATTACTAATTCTACAACGACAACTACTTCTACTACTAGTACCTCTACAAAAACAAAAGCAACTTATACTGATACTACCAGGCGCGTACGCAGGGAGGGGGGGGGGGGGTGGTGGTTTGGGGGTAGATCCCCCTTTGGTATTTTGTATGTGTGTATTTTCGAGGAAACGCCCCCCCCCCTTTGGTAATTTTTTATTTTATTTTATGTAAAAACAAATTAATAATAATAATATTTTTTTTTTTTATACCAATGGCTGACCTAAAAAAATTGACCCCCAACGGAGCAAAATGTGAAATTTTCAAATTTCGAGACCAAAAAAAAAAAAGTGTCCTCTTACACCCCAGTAGTAGAGTAGGAGTAGGAGTAGGAGTAGTAGTTATACTTTATGTGTGTATTTTCGAGGAAACGCCCCCCCCCCCTTTGGTAATTTTTATTTTATTTTATTTAAAAACAAATCAATAATAATAATAATTTTTTTTTTTTATACCAATGGCTGACCTAAAAAAGTTTACCTCCCCCCCCCCAACGGAGCAAAATTTGAAATTTTCAAATTTCGAGACCCCCCCCCCCAAAAAAAAAAGTGTCCTCTTACACCCCCCCCCCCCTTGGATTTAGGCCTGTTTTAACTTTGGGATTTAATAATGAAGCAGGAATTTAAGCTGTCTGATGTAGAGTCGTCTCTAGACCCCCTATGGATTTTATTTTTAATCAAGGCAATGAATCCCGTGGACTTTTTGGTAAAGGCCCGGTCCCACTGCACTTACGGATGCAAAGAGGATGTAAAACGTAAAACAAATCTTGCCATCCGTTGGAAAACGCAATGCATCCGTTGTGTACTCATTGCATACGTGTTTCATACGCTCTATCCATCGAGCATCCGTCCACTGTGATTTCATCCGCGCAAAAGGTTTTGAGCTGCACAAAACTTTTAGAACGGATGAACTTCCGCCGTGTACGATGTAAATCCGCGACAAATACGAGCAACAAACGTTCTATGTCCGTTATCATCCGTTAAACGTCCGCTGTATCCTCTCTGCATCCTCTGGACATCCTCGCAACTCACATCCGCTGCAGCTGAAAACGGAAAGAGGGAGGAAAGATTAGGTACATGGAACGTCTATACATCGTTAGTAGCACGGAAATAGAGAGGATGTAAGCATACGCATCTCGTATATAAAATATTCAAAACTGTCATCCACTTCCATCCGCTTTCATCCGCTAGGCTTCCGATGAACATCCGTTTAACATCCCCGCTACATACTACCCACGTCCGTTAATTTCCGTTCTGTTTTCGCAAATTTTCACAAATTTTGTCCATTTCTGAAGCGGATAAAAACGGATGGAGCCACCCCGGAAATTTTGCTCATCCGCTTGTGTCCTTTATGCATACGTGTTGTGTCCATCGGCCAGTGGGACCGAGCCATAAGCCTGCAAGGTCTTAGTCTAGAACCAACATAACTCTAGATCTAGATCTAGATCGAACTCTCGTAGACTCTAACTTAAGATCTAAACTTTTGTTTGTTGCTATTTGTGTCGATATTTTATAAAACAAATAACGCACTTGACCCTGTTGTGCGAAACGATAATGCAGTGTTTCTCCTCGGTTTCTTCAGATGGTGCGCACTGTGAACTCGCCGCAAGCGGCTCGTTCACAGAGCGGCACCAATCTAAAGCAGGGCTCCCACTTAGCCGAGTTGTTGGTGAGTTGGTGAGTTGCATCAAAGAGGCACTCGCAATAACTCGCTAACAATTCGGTATGGCTTAGCGTAACTCTTTACAACATTCCACGACTCTCCTCGAAGTCGCGAGCAGTTCCAAAATTTTGAACATGTTCAAACAATTTCCCCGATTCGTTGTAATTCGAGGTGAACTCGCTGGACGTATCGGGTCAAATGTAGTAGAAATACTTAAATACACAATCCTGCCTTCCCTAATATCTTTCCTTTAGTTACACGTATAAGAAGGCAATTATGTACTAGTTAGTAAAACAACACTTCTGCTAATTTCATTTAATTATCAAATATAACCTTCGGTATAATCCCTTATTCTTGATCAGATAACTTTCACGCAAATAATATGCCCAAATTAAACATGATAATTCCCCCAACATGACTAAAATATGTAAATTATGCTAATTTTCCTTCATTTGGCAGTACCTATATCGACACGATGCGCTCGTCTGACTAAAATAGGGTGTAAAATTACACCCTCAAATGACTAGTCTGTACACCCTTGCGTATTTCCGTGTTTTACTCCCTCAAAGGTGTAATAGGGGGCGCCCTATTTTTCCAATTTCGTTTTACTCCCCAAGAACACCTTTATTTCTCTGTGTGTACTACTATCTACTACTGACACTGCTACTAATACTTGTACTAATACTACTGTACCATACTGCTACAGCTGACCTAAGATGATGCTAGAGGGGATTTTGCAGTAGTGCTTCTAGTACAGTATGGCTTGAAGTTAAAATAATATAAGAGCTCAACCAAAAATCTTTTTTTTTTCTTCTTTTCTTTTCTTTTTGTCCTCTTTATTTTATGGCAGGACTGGCAATGGGAATTAGGTGCATATGCAGTTCTCTTGGCCTGGATTAATTTCATCATGTTCCTGCAATCTGCTCCGTTTGTCGGCATCTACATTCACATGTGTTTAGGTACCAATACCATTTTACAGTTGAATATTGATGGTTGGTTGTTGTTTTACCTGACTGCTTAGAAAGCATGTATTTAATGGTGTGTAAGCAACTAGTGGACCGACGGCTTTAAGTCCTCTCCAAGGGACTTGGTAATGAGGATACATGCCTCACCAAAGAACCCGAGCGCACTGACTCGGTATTGTACCCGGGACATCCCGGTTACGAGACCACTGATCTACCACCGAGCCATCGCGCCTCCTCGTGAAACCTGCTTTAGCGATTATCTGTACAGAAAGGCCACTAGTCTATATAGACCTCATGTTCTGTATTCCTTTGATGGTACTTGTCATTGAAACGTGTACTTGTACATAAAGTCTCTACGTAAAGTTCATCTGCCTATCTATTTTTTCCATTCTATTCATAAAGACCTCTCAAGAAAGACAAGAAAAGCGACCTTGATAGGCTGCTGGCCTTTAAGGAAAGGTTCCTTTAGTATACGTTGCAATGAGAAACTATTCAAGTTAAACGAAATATGGGTCTTTATGTTGTTAGGTGGTCGCCTAAGCAGGTATTCACTGTATCTTTCGAAAACCATTTCAAGGGTGATTTGAATAGCCCATTGTATATTCAACACAAAGTTGGTTCAGATTACGTTATACGTCTTTGTAATGTCTGTATGTTTTTAAAGGTGATGAAAGGCCCATTGAAATTGCCATGAATTTGAATACGTTTTCTTCATAAAACAACTTCGCTCCGTACGTCACATTATCAAGAAAATGGAGATGCCCATATCGTGACGTATCGTAACTTTACCTCTCCCTTTAACTTTGGTCAGCAATCTTCTTGATTGAATGGGAATAATACAATAAATATCTTAGAACAACTTAAACTATTTCTTGAAGTAAAGTTTCCATTTTACAGCTTTATATCGGAACCAGCCTTTTCTTTTTATTCATCGCAAAACTGAAAGGTCAATCCGCGTCATTGCATTTTAGTCTCCATTGTTTCGAAAATCATATCTCTATTTAATCTGAGCTTGATTATTACAGGTTGATCTCGTGCTTTATCTTTTGAAGGTCAGTGTAATTTTCTCTTTTTAATTCTATTTGTTGATTTACAGAGGTTATAAAGACCATGGTGAACTTTTTACTTGTTGCCGGGATATTTATTTGCACCTTTGCTGTGGTTTTCTGCATCCTCATCATCAATCAGGTAGATAAAATATTGTCTTTTTTTTATCTAAAATAGGGCATTCGGTATACATTTTGTTATATGTGCACGAGCATGAATTATAACAACCAATTGTTTACGGTATAACGATAACACAAGCAAATTATATTGCGCATCTCTTTTCCCTGCTGGTGCCCATTAATTTCTCTATTATTAACAATTAGAACTAACGAAAATTCATGGGCATATACAAATCGAGAAAGTCCATTGATTTGTATGCTATATATGTGTATTTCCAAATTTGTCCTTTTAATATATTCCGTGTTTATTCAGTGCTTAAGAAGTCGACGATATCTCTGTATACAAATATATTATTACGCAAAATGAATTTACATTCTCCACTCCTGGGCAGCATTCCAGCCATGCGCAATTTTACAGACGCTCACAATAGGGACTTTTAGATTTGCACGTCGACAGCTTTGACTGCAACGTGTGACGTCATTTTAAGGCACTGCGCATGCGTCACGTCGTCTCAGTCGGCGATCGAGAATGCGTCAACCTTGATTTTCCTAAATCTAGTACGGTACTAGTATATGCCGCGTGCGCATAAAATATACAGTTCCTCAGGTAGACAAAGGAACATTCCTTCCCTGCTATTATGTAAAAATGTGTAGAACAGGTGTCACATGCATATTTTCCTGTTCTACACAATTTTACATAATAGCAGTGAAGGGATGTTCTTTCGCAAAATGCCTTTTTCGTAATGTAACCAAATTTAATGCATGAGTCTTTGTGAAGTGCCTGAATACAAATTATTTCATTCACCTGATAAGAATAATAGTATTTCAATAGACAGAATCCGAACTGCATACATTAGTTGTTGCCAGGTTGGACAAACATTATGGCTTGACCTACCTAGCAACACTTAATATATGCAGTTGCATTCTGACTATTGAAATACTATTATTCCTATCAGAATGAAATAATTTGTATTGAGGCATTTCATAAAGACTTATGCATTAAATTTGGTTACATTACGAAAATGGCTTATTGTTGAGGGTAGAATGAGGAACTGTATATATTGTCCTCTTTCTTTGTCCGTCATATTCCTAGTGTTACTTCCTGCATGCATGTATATCATCGAGTGCAATCTAAAAGATTTCTAATTGTAGTCAACATGGGCAGTTGAGTACGTTGACACGCATGATCAGTCGGCGTTCATCCTGTTCTCGTCCACTCAATCTAAAAGTCCCTAATGTTAAGCAAACTACAACGGTCGCATCCTAGCGGGTACCCATTTAACACCTGTTTGGAGAGTGACAAATGCAGATCAACGTCTTGCCAAAAGGATAGTAGAGCCGGCTTTTGAAATCAGTACCTTGTGACCTACAGTCCAGTGGCTTATCAACTAGACCACAACACATGTTGCTAGAGTTCAGCAGCATGCTGTCTTCACTGGTGTGAAGCGATCACGTATCATGAAGCTATGCCCAACCCCGGCCCCCCCCCCCACTCAGTGTTATTTAGGGTACGCATATGCGTGTTCCAAGCGACCCCCCCCCCCTTTTCAGCAAAAGTCCGGTGTGTAAAGTCAATACGGGTCGACCTTTTTCTTTTGTTATACGAGCCTTTTTCAGCACCCCCCCCCCCCCTCCCCCCCTTTTCAGCAAAAGTCCGGTGTGTAAAGTCAATACGGGTCGACCTTTTTCTTTTGTTACGAAAGGACATTTTGGTAACACGCATGCGGTACGTCCGTTCTCGGAGTGGGGGGGGGGGGGGCGGGGCCCAACCTACATATCCCCGTAGTAGGCTACACGCCTCATCAAGAAATTTGCGTACGAGTTGTCTGAACCGCTCACCCACCTTTTTAACTGCTGTTTGAAAATAGATGGTTCCCACATATCTGGAGAAATGCATCAGTGTGTCAAGTGCCGAAGGTCCGACCGGCAACGACGCCTGACCAACTGAGACCCATTTTTATCACGTCAGTATTAGCACGAGTGTTTGAGGGATTCCTTGCCTGTTGGGTAATTGAAGATGTGCACCATGCTATTGATCCCCAACAGTTTGGGAACATGCCCGGAACATCAATTTGCCATTACTTAATCAGTCACTTGGATAATGCTTATCGGGGAATTGACCGACCTGGGAAGTATGTTAACTTATGCATGATCGATTTCAGCAAAGCTTTTGATCATATCAACCATGTCACACCAATTAGAGAAATGATTGACATACGAGTTGATCGCTCCATTCTTCCGACTATTTGTAGTTTCCTGACGCAAAGAACGTAAACTGTACGTTGTCGCGGGGGTACATCAAATCTTTCCCACCTTACTTGTGGTGTTCCTCAGAGAACTAAAACAAGTACCTATTATCTTTCTGATAATGGTTAATGATGTCGCGTCGGCTGTAGAGGAGAGCATTTTGTATTATCACTGGTACATTTTCCGACACAATGTCTTATGCTCAACTTGTGCAGTCGCTACACAGTAAAAACGCTGCTTAAAAAAGTGATGTTCACTTACAGTGGTACACTATCTTAAACAACAGTTGAACAAATTGTAAACAATGTTGCTCGAAACGAAAGTAATTTTGTTAAACATTCGCTGTTTAAAATTTAATGACTACTATATTTACTATACGAGAGCTTTTAGACAGTGTTGTTTACATAATGACGTAATGTGTCACGTGCCAGTAGTGTGCGTTGGCTTAACGATTTATTTCACATCATGGCTGACCAAGCTACCGACGCGCTTCTAAGTGACTGGGGGATTCAATGGCTTAATTGAAATCACTTTTATATTAACCAATTTGAAGTTTTTAACTTATAGCGTAAGTTCACAGTTAAAATTTTCAGTATCTGTACGCAAATGTCAGAATATAGGTAGACTTAAAATCGTCGCGTAATGCAGTGCGGCACTGTTCGCGCACTCGGTTTATAACGTGTGCTAATTTCCTTGCCATAGAGAATGCATGCATCCCTCTATATGCAGTTTATACGTGCGTGCATGCGTGTCATGCAAAATGGGCACTGTTTTGGCGCTAATTCATAAATTGCAGAATTACCCTACCATATAATAGTCTTCATATACCTATATAGAGACCCAGATTTAGTGGTGCACTTATTCAGAGTATCAAACCCAAATTATACCCCATTATACAACCCAGTTGGTGTAAACAACCCCCACTGAACAACAGCTCCTTTTTAAACAACTTTCTTTAAACAACCCAGTTGGTGTAAACAACCCTCACTGAACAACAGCTCCTTTTTAAACAACCGTCTTTAAACAACACCGGTTGTTTAAATTGTGATTTTTAACAAGTTGTTCAAAATGTTGATCAACTAAGTGTTTAAACTTTAAACAACTCGAGATGCTTAACATTTTAAACAACTCTCAGATCAGGTCACCCGTTAATCCGAGGTTGTTTAAACTTTTAAACAACTTGTTCACAAAAGTTTTAACTGTGTAGGTGTTGTCAGACTGTCTGAGCGACGCTCTGTTCTTTGTGAAAAGTTTGCTAAATCCCTGCTGATCTCAGACCGCCACCGCCATCTCTTACCTGAAACTAGACAAATCATCTCACGACGCACTCTCCGCAACTCTCTTCAGCTCAATACCCCAAAATTAGAACAGAGCGTTACAGGCAGTCTCCTATTCCCCACTTCACACGAATCTTAAATTTAAATCTGTAGATATTTTCACCTCATATTATGACCATATTATATTCAGGTGTCTGGATCAACATGGGATTAATTTCTTGCCATGCCAATTAACCAGATTTAATCAGATTTCATAGAATAATGATAGGACTCTACTTTGCAAGTAATCATTAATTAATTTAAAAGTGAAAGGAAAAATATGAATATGACATTTAGAAAATCGCCACAACATGTTATAACTGAATAATTACAACATTTATTATTTTACAACTATTTTATATCAGTTGTTTAGTTAATACAAATCTGTAATTAATATGAAGATGGCTAAAAGTATTGATTTCTCATATTCTTGTATGTATTTATAATTTGTAAAGTGAATTTTAATGAGTCTCCGGACTTTTTAGTCAGCATGTTTTAATTTACAATAAACTAGAATTGAATTGAATCGAATGGATGAATTGAAACAAAATGAGAATATTTCATTTTTATTTTCAGTTTTACTGTATTCTTTTATATTTGGTATTTTCAGATTTTACAATGTTTACACAAAATAATTGGTATTAATAAACATGAATGATATGGTCAAATATAAAAAGAGAAAATGTGTAGCTTATATCAAATAGCTTGCATGCCATGCTATTTTAAAATTTGAACTTAGAGGAGGGTGAAATATGAAGGAGCCTATGGTGAAAAAGCTACGCTTATTTTAGGCCGCAAAGGATTTTTCATATATATATATGGTCTTCAGAAAAAGATATTATGAGCAGTATTACGGCGAATTGTGTGTACATGCCGAAACGATGTGAATAACAGCAATAGCTGATTTCACATTTAAAAAAGACGTTGGACGTTAGCATCGCAACAGGTTAACAGTACATATTGTAAATACAGTACATATTATAAATTTGCATAACATGTGTACTACATGTTTGCGTATTGTAGAATTCTTCTTAATGTCAACTTGTTTCTATTTCTATTCTCAGACGCAGTATCACACATTTGGGGACTCCTTAGCTAAGTCTCTGACCATGCTTACCGATGGAATAGACATTGATACCGTCTTTCATCCCATGGACTATTTATACCAGCCGTCTGCTGCTGAGGACTTCACAAGCGTAGTCTTCTATCCTCACACTACCCATGTTATCTTTGTCATCTTTCTCTTTACCATGCCGATCGTTGTCATGAACCTCCTGGTAAGGAGTATCATATTCGCAGCGCATTGTTGCTAATCTGCATGTATAGTTTGTGTATGTAGGAGGGTGATTTTACGAGGGGGTTAGGGGTGTGGTGGGAATTTTGACTTGTTGTAGGAATGCGCAAGAAAGTACGACATTCCGAGACAAAAGGGTAATTTTCGGGGAATGTTCCCCCAGTGTAGCGGCGTAAGCAAGAAAATTGTGCACTTGTTGAGAAAAGCATGAAACTTCTAGCATAGTTAGCTTTCACCATAAGATTTATTTTCAGATGTGGAGGGAAGTCAGATTTGACCTCTGATGACCCTGAGAGGTCAAATCCAAAATGGCCGCCAGTCCGCATGGTCTAATATGTATAAACACGCTTAACCTTTGAACCCAATAGTCCAGAAAAAAACGTTTAAGGTGTCATTTGCAACTAACTTGGGGATGCCAATTCATTTGGTAATACTTTTGAGATCGCCAGAACTCAGGGTTTTGCATTTAGGTCAAGGCCAAGGTCAAAATTGACTAAAAAATAGCAGGTTTTGAATGTTTATAAATTCGTTCCTATTTTCACGAAGTGACGGTAGTGAGTAAAATCTGCACGCAAATTTCAGTTTTCGTTCACTACCGTCACTTCGTGAAAAAAGGGACGAATTATTTCCCATTTATTTGTCATTTGTTCTCCCCTATATGTTCTCAAATTTCTTTAGGAATGGTTCCCCTGCATAGTCCCGCACCTTAATCATTTTCAGTTGGTTTATTTCACAGTGTAATTTGACCTCTGATGACCCTGAGAGGTCAAATCCAAAATGGTCGTCAGTCCGCATGGTCTAATGTACAAACGCGAGTAACTTCTGAACCAAATAGTCTAGAAAAACATTTAAGGTGTCATTTCCAACTAAATTTTTTATTTTTTATTTTTTGGTTAAACTTTGCCTCTATTTTGACACTTAGGGGGTCATTATTTAAAAAAAATAAAAAATCCATGTACCATCACTTTGACTATCCAGGGTAAAATTTGATAGAGCTGCTCATCGGCCGGTTCTGTGCTTACGTAGGCCTATGAGTTTCTACTTCTTAGCACTGCTAATCGTAAGCACACGAAAATGCATTAACCTTACGCTGCTTACTGCACGAAAATGAACTTTTGTAACAATTTAAATCCATCGTGAAAACGCAAGGTGGACGCCTCTTTTTCTTCCTAACCTGTGAAACATTGCTTACCTGCTTGAGCACATTTTTCTGCTACAGTTAGCACGAAAATTTGCTTATATACCGGTAAGCAGCTTCATGAAATTGAGCCCAGAAGACAAAAAAAGCTATTCCAAATACGACCTAAAAACATGTTCATTACCACAGCTATAGATATCCACATGAATTTAGCAGTACTGTCCACAACTTATGAATATCCTAATGGTAACGATCAAAATCTAACAGTCTCCAGAACAAGAGCACAGTACAGTGCACTTGAGTGCAGTTTTGACACATTTGCAACGTCCAATGCACCCTTTCTTGCAGCGACAGTGGATTATTCATGTCACATATGTGATGCCTCCGGGAGAGTGGTCCAAAGAGGCTGCCACCCAGTTGTTTCGTTTGCCCAGCCCAAGTCAGATGGCTCTGGCATCTTTGGATTCTTGGCCAATATCTGGTTCCAATAGTTGGCCTGGTAGCAAGTGCGCTTGGTGTGCTGCTTGAGTGCTGCCTGGGTTGGAGGAATGTTCTCCAGGTTTCTAGACTTCTGTGCGAAGAGCTGTTTCCTGGCATCATTCACTACCATGCTCTCACTTGTTCGGTCGTACATTAGCACCACATTCAATCGGTCTGGCGGGAACATTGATCCTTCACTGACCTCATGTACAGGAGTTCACTGAAGGAATCATTCACCTCTGGGAAACACTTCCAAGTCTTCTTTCCTCTGCCATCGAATGCAGAAACAGTCACACCCGGTGAACGCATGAACGAATGGGAGAGTCATACACTGTTTAGGACTCATGCATGGTGGCAACCATTTCGTGAACAGCTATGTACCGAAAGCTTGATCTGAAACCAAAATCGATCCACAGCTCATCAGGAGCTGTCTTGCTGAATGAAGCCACGGCCAGTATAACCGCATCAGTACGTACCAACAGTACGTATGGTTACCCTTTTACACCCTTTTTGCACAGCATCTGCCACACGCAGAAGTAGACGAGTGTCAGCCTCCTCGTGCGAGCATGGAGCAAGGCCTGCCAAGTGTGACTCAGCAAGAGAGCAGATCGAGTACTCCACTTCCATCTGTTGCATATAGCTCCTTGCCCTGTGATAGAGGCAGCTAGATGAACGGCTTCGCGTGACAGGAAAGCAAACAATTAGGTTTTGTTCTCATTGACTGGAAGGAAGTCCGTCCAGTTTTTTGGCAGCACAGTAGAAGGAGCCACCCTTTTCCTGGTGCCCTTTCCCCTTTCCTGTCTTGTTGAGCCGAGGTCGATGCGGATGCTTTTCTCGAGTTGAGCAAAGATGTATGGGGCAAAAGAATTGCACCATCAAGAATTATTGCTTGGGCCACATGTTCACTATTGTTTTTGAGCAAATTCGATTCCAGGCAGCGAAGTAGATCTGCTTTAACTCCACACCGCATTTTTCAGTTGACAAAGCTGGCGGGGCTGCCTAGTTTTCATGGGAGAAGAAATTGTCCATATCTCCATGCCGTGTCTGACACTAGATGTACATCCTCGAAAAGAGACCACGTGCAGTTAGTCTTTAGTGCTGCGAGCTGTGCCTTCTGTTTTGACATAACCTTGGCCGGTTGCCGACTGAAAAGTGGCAACTTGTTCGTATGAAGTATTTGTGTGACAGGTGTCGTACACTGCTCTATATTATAGCCTTTCTGTCAAAAACTTTGTGTACTGCTCCTCACCTAGGGTCTCAATCCTTCTCCCCGTTTCAGTCACTTGGGTGTCCATGATATGTCGCTTGTGCCAATGAATAGTAGGTCTTGACTTTGTTCTAGAAATGGATTCCCCATCTCTTCCAGTACTGTCACAAGTGCCTTAACATCCCTCAGGAATGCTGCCTGCACTCCAGGTTGCTGGTCATGGTGATGTTGTCTAGTGTTAGCAGAACCGTCATTTTGCTTTATGGCCTGTTCCTCGAACTCCGTAGTGATCCTTTAAATTACTTAGAACCAACTTAAACACAAAGTAACTTAAAGAACAATTTACCAGTATTATTGAGCAGTAATGGAAAGGAGCAGTTTCCTGACTTGAATTGAGGTTTTTGCTGTATATTGCCTAGCTGCCCACTGACCATACTATGCATATGGTCAGTTCCAGGTCAAATGGTTTGGTGCTATAATAAGTGAAAAAAAAACTAACTGAAAGGGATTAGGATGGGGGCTATGCAGGGGAACCACTCCTAAAGAAATTTGAGAACATAGGGGACAACAAATGACAAATAAATGGGAAAACTTTTTGTAAACATTCAAAACTTGCTAATTTTTTGTCAATTTTGACCTTGACCTTGACCTCAATGCAGAGCCCTGAGTTCTGGCAATCTCAAAAGTATTACCGAATGAATTGGCATCCCCAAGTTAGTTGCAAATGACACCTTAAACGTTTTTCTGGACCATTTGGTTCAACATTTAAGCGTGTTTGTACATATTAGACCATGCGGACTGGCGGCCATTTTGGATTTGACCTCTCAGGGTCATCAGAGGTCAAATCTGACTTCCCTCCACATCTGAAAATAAATCTTATGGTCTAAACTAACTATGCTAGAAGTTTCATGCTTTTCTCAAAAAGTGCACAATTTCCATTATAGGAGCTTATCCGCTGTACTACCCCTCCTCCTCCAACAACAACAACAAACAAGTTTGATAGAGCAAGAAATTTGAAGTACTATCATAATACTTTATTTACCCATTTACTGATTGATGTCTGATAATTTTATCCTTCTTTGACTTAACATTTCAGACTGGTTTGGCAGTCAATGATATTGCCGTCATTCAGGAAAAGGCCAAGGTTATTAAACAGACAATTGAGGTAAGTTTTCCCTGCTTTTTTGTTTTTCTTGGGCTGAATTGATCACATGCCGCTCTTTAAATTGGCATCAGTAATCTTTTTTTTTTAATGCTATATTCTATACCTTTTTCGTTTTTTTTTAAGTATTTGTTTATTGTCTTCATTCAATACATGTACATGTACATCATACATTATAAATACAAATTATTTCAAATTACATTTATTTACAAAACAAACAAAACGTGAGCAGTCCATGGCAGTCGAGAGCGGTCAATCACAAATAAATGTGAACTGAGCGGATCCCTCCGGTCCCCATCCATTCAATGTTCTTGTTTTATTATCACCGTATATTAAGATGTTCCCATTTTTTGTTATAATGGAGTGTCAATGCTTTTGGTTCAGTAGCAGTCTTTCTTTCTTCTTGTTCGCTTTTAAATAATTTTTCTTTTATTTCCTCAATGCTTGGAGGCTTGTTTTTCTTTCGCCCTACTTTCAAATATCATATATTTGATTAATAACACAACGTGATTAATTATTTGCCTATCTTCATTTACTTCATTCAATCCAATGTGAACTTCCTTCCAGCTCATGTCCTTAAAGTAGATATGTATTAATGTTATTACTATTCTTTCCAAATTTTCATTATTGCAAAGTTGAAAGTTTGATTCGACAAGGTTATCAAAATTAAATGCTTGGAACCAATCAAAGTAATGATTATTATAAATTACATAACGCTTAAATACATCCGCGGCATAGCACCTGAATAGCTCTTCGAACGCTGCTGAGATGTGTGACATCACAGGATGGACATGATTTGCACAAGCGATGTCCCATTACATCTCACACATTTTCAGTGCCTGTTTTGTTTCTTCTCTTGAGTCCTTTCTCTTACTTCACTACCGTCAGGCTAAATGCATAATATATTGCCTCACTCTAAACCCCGCGCATGGTTTTATTTTGATGACAAGTGGAGCGATACAAAAATAAAGGAATCGGTCGCTTGTAAACCAAAAAAATACGACATTGTATTTTCAGCTGCACACACCGCGGTATATGTTCGGCGTTCCAAGAGGGAACAAATGCCGTCCTTAATATCATTCCGAGGGTTTTCAATTTCAAAGTCTGGTTTCTTTGATTGTTAACTAACCCCTTTCCTGTGTATTTACAAACAAAAGATTTTAGTTATCAGAATCGGTTTCATATCCCCTTTTGAAAGATTTGAAATGCCATTACATCTCTATACCGGCACACTCAAATCATTATAATTTTAGAAAATTTGAGAAATAATAGCTATGCAATTAAGGTTCATTCTTTATGGGATGTTGTCTGCTTGGGCAGTATCGGTGCATTATGTGACGTCATTAAAACATCGTAATCTCTCGTATATCCCAGATGCTATGGAGGTGGTTTTATTTGTATTTTTATAAATCACACGATATGTAGTTGACCTAAAACTTGTACGATGGCCATCTGTTAGCTTACCATTTTCTAGTGATGTATTAGTTGACATATTTGTGATTTGCTTTGAATGTTCACTTTAAGAATAGGAAGATCCAGGATATCACTACATTGTTCCCATAATCTTCTCACTGCAACGCATTCAAAAAATATGTGCATATATGTTTCCGCTTCTTTTGCACAGAATGACCTTTTATCACTTGAAATGATTTTAAACCTAATAGATGGCGATTAACATAAATAATTTTATGAAGCAGTTTGAACAGAAATTCACTTAGTTTATTATCTAATGTGCTGATTCTCGGACGGACAAAAAACTTTTCAATTTCTTGAATCGACAGATTATATGATGATTGTAAATTATGAAAACTAACGGGGAAGTCAGGCATGTTGTGTACGTAGGCCCTGTACAAATTCTTTGCAAAGACTGATTCAAATTGGATAGTTTTCTTTGTAAAATAATTTTTATTTTTAGACAATCAAATGAAATTTGCCTCTTCGTTAAATCGATTTTGTATTCTGCAGGTGTATAAGCGTAGATTTCTTCAAGAATTGATATTTCCTCTTCCTCTAGTCCCATACATCTGAAATAAGTGTCGGACTTTAATGATCCTTTTTCATCTATAATATGATATAACCTGGCTGTAAGTATTTTATAAGAAAAGTTTTTCATCAAAGTATGTTTTTCCTCTATTATTATGAATAAACATATTATTTAAAAAAAAATCGTTTCCTGTATTAGTTGTAACGTTTTTAATTATTTTTTCATATTGAGCCAAATGTTTAACAATTCCTGATAGTAGTTTGGTATTTGTATATCAAACACGTTAGGTAAATAATTACAATAAAGAAAAAGATTTCCTCCAAATGTTCTCATTAGGTATTTGAAGTATTGGCGCTAGTTCTGAAGTCTATCCAGACTTTGACCCGGAACTCCCGCGTGGAGATTCTCTACTACAACATACCGAAAGTCGACTAAATTTTCATCAATTTTTCAAATAAGGGTCATGATTTAAAAGTCGTATTGTTTCTTACCTGTTTCGTGTCAAATTTCTTATCTTTTTTGGAGTACAATTGCATACCGTAACGATCGTGGGGTGCGGGTGCGCGCTTGTGTTCAGTTAGCGACCGTATTGATGAAATGCTTAGTTAACAGTCGCTAACTTAATAACACACCCGCGCCCGCATCCCACCGTCTGTATGCAATTGTATTGTGCAGCAGCTTGCCGTAAATCCCGTGAAAACAATGTATATTATAAGTCTTCGTTTTTAGGAAAAGTACTCCAAAAAATATAAGAAAATTGATACGAAACAGGTGAGAAAAAAAAACAACTTTTAACTCATGACCATCGATTTTCGATTTTCGGTATGTTTTAGTAGGGTATCTCCTCGCCGGAGTTCCGGGTCAAAGTCTGGATAGGCTTCTGAACTAGCGCCAAAGTATTTTTTCCATTTTACTTTCTGGTCTCCAGTTACCAGTCTTTTTAATCCACATCACTTTTTGTACATTCACAAAAAGTTGAAAGTTAAGCATTTTTAAACATCCTTGCTTGACTCTCCCCAGTTATTTAATTTACCTAATTATACATTAATTAGGGCTGATCGTGAAGGAAGGAGAGGCGGCGGGGTAGCATTTTATATTGCTGATAATTTGAAATTTAGAGTCCGTTATGATATTAAATTTGAACAGACAAAAGTATTATTTATTGAAATTGATAATGATAAATTGAAAAATTGTGTTATTGGTTTGATTTATAGACCACCTGACAGTAATTTTGATTTATTCTATAACAATTTTGAATCATGTCTTCATAAAATATCTGAGGAAAATAAACATGTTTATTTTCTGGGTGGTTTTAATATAAATGTTCTTTCTTTACCCCATAATAGTAGAAACTCTGACAGGTTTATTCATTTGATGCGTTAATATGGATTTTGTTCATACATTAGTAAGCCCTCTAGAATAAATATACACTCCTCAACGCCTATGATAATATTTTTGTAATGCATTTTCTAAAAAACTAACTGGAGGATTACAATGCTCAGAAATTTCTGACCATTTACCTATTTTTGTAATATGTGAACATGAAATCTCCCAATTGAAACCACTTAATAATATTATGTATCAAAAAGAAACCCCTCCTAATATTGAATTATTAAAGCAGAATTTAGCTGTAGAGGAATGGATGGACGTATATAATGTAAACGATGTAAATATTGCCTGTGAAAATTGTAATAATAAATTACAAACTTATTATGATAATATTATTCCTTTAGTGAAAGTTAAACGTAAAAACGTAACCAAATAACCCTTGGATAACGAAAGGTATACTAAAATCAATACAAACTAGAAATCGCATGTATAAAACATATATACGTAAGAAAACTGATGTAAATTTAACAACTTATAACAAATATGTAATAATAAATTAACAAAATTAATTCGAATATCCCGAAAGCTACACTTTTCAAATAAATTAAAGATGGCTAGTTGTAACACATATGCTACTTGAAAAGTTATTAAAGAAATTATGGGGGGAAAATAGACCCTGTACCAAAAGATGAGCTCACCTTAAATAATGTTATAATTGAGGATTCTAGTAATTATGCTAATTATTTAAATTAATTTTTCACTAATATTGGGCCCCAACTTGCAAGTAAAATTGATAGTCCTCGTAACATTCACTATACTGACTTTTTATCAGATCGAATCCAATAATCACTGTTTTTAAGTCCAACAAACCCTAATGAAATTATTACCGTTACTAAAGCATTAAGCACGTCCAAAGCTCAAGTTGTGATAGAATTAGTACATCACTTTTAAAACAAATAATACATGTTATGCTAATCCACTAACCCATATTATTAATCAGTCTTTATTGCAAGGTGTTTTTGTTACACCTCTTGTTACTTTAAAATAACCAGTAGATTTACCACCATTAAAAACATAACTTTTAGCATTGGTAAGTTAAATTGTCACCCGTTCGCAGAACATTGGTCCAAACCCAAAAGAATTAAATGACTTTCTGTAGAAAACTGTGTGAAATAAAAACGAAGGCTCTTAAGAAATCTATTGCCAATAAGTAGCCTGGTTTATCAAAACAAGAAGTATGAAAAATCATATCATTGATTAATTTGATTGCATCACCAATGGTTCTATCATTTAAATATCCTACTTGATCGATTGACACAATTTTATTCAAAACTGTTTTCATTCTTTTGGAAAGTATCTTGGTGAGAATGTTATAATCGACATTAAGTAAGGAGATAGGTCTATAATTACTAATAAATTAGGGATCTTTACCATCCTTATATATAAGTGTAACGTTTGCTTGTTTTTGAGGAGATAATTCCTTGCATTTCATGGAATCATTGAATGCATTAGAACTAACTCACCAACTACCTGCCAGAATGTATTGTAAAATTCTACATTTAATCCATCATTTCCCGGAGATTTATTTAACTGCATTTCTTTCAAAATGTCAATACAATCTCCATGAATAATTTTTTCTTCACAAAGGTATCTCTGATGTTCTGATAATTTGGGTTAACTTTTTGGGAAAAAGTTAACATTTTCGCATGATCCAACTTTTGATTCAGCATACAAAGTAGAATAAAATATCCTGATTTATTTTATGATATCTTTATCCTTGTCAGTTATATTTCCATCCACTTGTAATTATGTAATAGCAGTTTTTTCCCCTTGTGGTATATTAATTGCTTTAAAAATGGCATCTCTTTTTCAATTTTTAAACCATGGGGCTCGATATGTTAGTTTTACCCCTTCCTTTAATTAAACGTAAATATTTTTCAATTCCCGTCTTTTCTTTTCCAAATTGTTAATCAAAGTATTATCACTAAATTTTGTTTGTAGTTGTAATTCTTTCTCTAACTTTGAAATTTCTTTTTCCAAACCAGCAATCTTGTCCTTTCTTTCTTTGGCTTTTTTCTTACAATATTTTCTCGTAAAGCTACGTATCTCTATTTTACATAATCCTATTATCTGTTATCTTTTTGGATAACATAAGTTTTAACCTTTTTATTTCTTCTTTCATATTTTTAACATTATCTGCATCTTTACATAAACTGTTATTACATTTCCAATATCCTGTCGTTATTACCGGATTAGTAGAAGAACGGAGTTTGATATTGAGTTCTATTGCTAAGTGATCAGGTGTTATTGAATGAAGTATTTTGCAATTAAATACCATATCTTCTAAGCATTCCGAAGTAACCCAATAATCTAATTTACTCTGCATCGGAGGATTTTCTTGGTGATATGTAAATTGCTTCCTCACATTATTTGTAAATCTCCATATATCTATAGCGTTATAGTCAATAATTTTTTTTCAAATTCATGGCTAAGCTTAGACTGTTTTTTAATTAATATTATGTCCAATGTAGTGTAGATGTACATTTCTAACCAAATAAAAATCCTCTCCTATTATGAAAGGCTTATTTCTAACTTCATCTTTTTCAGGATATTTATAACCGTGCCCCAAAACTCTAATTGTTCACACTATTTTTTCCCGACTGGGAAGTAAACATTTCCGAGTATCACCTCTTTATTTTGCAACAAACCAACTGTAAAAGTGTATCTGCCTTCTGCGTCAATAATTGTATGGCGTAATTGTATATTTACTCCACTGTCAATTAGTATCATAACCCCTTTACTGTGGTCAGTACCATGGATGTATATACATTCACCTTCTTACAACGAATTCCAAGTGTTAACTATATCCTGTGTACTGAAGGTTTCCTGTAGAATAACAATATTCCCATCTTTCTCTTTACACCATCTAAAAATGTTTCTTCTTTAGTTTTTTTCCCGAATACCTTTTACATTTAATGATATAAAATTACAGACGGAAGGTTTAATCGCACCCACCATTGCTTATAGAGGTTAATATAGATGGATGAGAATTGGAAGGGCCGCTGTTCACAGTCAGACTAAATTATGGAAAACTATGCACATGTAATAACAACGCACGATAAAGCACCCTCAACGTTAAATACGAAGTCGTGTGTACAAAAAGCATGGGGAAAATATTAAAAAGTCAACTTGCTGTTAATATTTTTTGTTTGGGTCAAAAGTAATGCTGCTTGTTAGTTATGTTAAAATCCTTGGTTGACTTAAACATTTCAACTATTTGCAATAGATATAGCCACAACAACTACTCAAATATGTCCAAACACAAAGAAAGTACTTCATGTACGAAACGTGCGTTTATTCAATGCTAATGTGGCCTCATAGGAAAGGAGTGCAAACATTTGATGGATAAAATACGAGAGGATAACGCCACAAAATTAGGGTTGGGAATGGAAGGGTTATGAAATATAATAATATTATTAACAATAGCATCCTTGTGTACAGCAAGGCTATCCTCATCAGTAAACATACTGATATGTTTTGAGGTTCCTGCAATCATGTTATTATAGGTCGTATGACCTCCTATTCTCGTTGCTTTTCTTATTCTTTACTTACCTTCTTCCTCCATTCATAGGTGTGGAGGGGGGGGGGACTAACCCCGGCTATGCCATTGATGACAGATATTTAATTTATTTTCTTTCTTGTCCCTTCAAGTGTTATAAATTAGTATTTCAACTTAAACATGGAGCTAGCCTTGATGAAACACTGGCCTCTGCAGATTGCTCCATTCCTAATTCTATTAATTCCACCTCCGCTTTATCGGTTACATTGTGATTATTTGCAAGTATGTATTCATTTGTGTGTCTTTAAAGTTATATTTAATATATATGTTTTTGTTGCTATCTTTTTACGAGAGGAAAGAAACGTGACTTGAAATGTTATGTCTTCTTTAGGCGGAAGAAATCTTGGCCGTGCAGAATAACATGCCACCGAAGGTGTGGAAGAGAAGTGTACTCCGACACCAAAAGATCAAAGTCTTCAAGACTGACCACACACTCAAAGACTTCTGCTACAAATTCATTGGTTATAAAGACACAAATGATGACTTCGTGGCATTTCTGGAAAAGCTCGAAAAAACAGTGAATATTTTTTTGTTATTTATTCCCTCAGAGGTCTCATGGTCTGTAGAGAATACGTCGTCGGACTGTGGATTACATGGTTCGCGGTTCGAATCCCATCACGACACTCATGTCCTTTGTTAAGACATTAATCTACATTTACCACTCTCTACCAAGGTATTAAATGAGTACCGGTAGGACACACTCCCTTGAGCAACTGAAACGGTAGCCAAGCAAAGCCTAGGAAATATTGGAGCACCTTAAGCACCATTCGTAGTGGATATGTGCGCTATAAAAATGGTCAATATTTGTATTACGATCTAGAAATATACTGTAATATTCTCTTTTTTTTTTATAGCACCTCTCATCGTTCAAAAATGGACTAATATGATCTTGTGATTATAAAAAATAACTCATGTTTTACGTGGATTAGTAATGTAAAGAGTGATTAATCAACTCGCTGGATACAAGGAGACTAATGGCAAGGTAGTAAACATTTTAGAGGATCTAGAGAAGACGGTAAATACTTTTTGTTATTGGCCCCTCAATACGAAATAGTCAATAATTCGTCGCTGTTTTCACGAAGTGACGGTAGTGAAAAAAAATTGCATTCACTTTGCGTTACGATTTTCCTCACTACCGTCACTTCGTGAAAACAAGGACGAATTGTACTATTGTTTTTGTTCTATACCCCTTAAAGCTAAATTTGATATGATCTTATGATTCAAGAGCAATGAAGGTTGATTATTATTGTAAAGTGTGATTAATTTAACTTGTTGGGTACAAGGAAACCTGTGACTAGATGTTAATATTTCTAAAGGATTCAAGGGATATGGTAATATCCTTGTTTTCCTGTACCCTCACTTTTTTTTTAACAATAGTACGATCTCATAATAATAGAATAATAACGCTATGTCCCGTTGCGATGTATAATTAGTGTAAAACAGAATTAATTAACTCGCTTGATAAGATACAACTTGAGATTAATTGATAATATTTCTAGATCATCCAGGGAAAACGGTAATTTTTTAAAACAAAAATCATCTAATTGGTAGTTTATTGGTTTAAAAAAATCTGTTTACATGATCAATTAGTGATAACTCAACCGCTAACAGCGTTTTGCGTCAGACTGAGGCCGTCTCTAATGACGTTAGACAAGTACAAAGTATTGTCCAAAAAAAGACGAAGAGCCAACCAGACGGATACGGGAGACTATCAACATAAGAATCCGCAGTGACTACAACCCAACTCAACCCAATTCTCTCGAAGCTGTCTAAACGCTATCTACGACGACCTCACGCCGACGTAGAACGTTGTTAGGGTTTGAAAGTACTCACTAAAGGGACCGAAATTTTCGTGTCGATTAATTTAAAAGTAGTTTTTATCCAATTATAAATATAATATTCTTCATTACATTTAAGGCGGGGAAGGCTGCGTACACGAAGACTTCCGATATGAAGATTGATGACATGAGGGATAGCATCCATGAAGTCCGGAATAGAGTCTACAGTCTGTCTGACAATACCCTTGACGTTTATCTTGAAGCAATCAGCGGTAA
Organism: Strongylocentrotus droebachiensis; assembly: GCA_035222895.1. Taxonomy (NCBI): domain Eukaryota; kingdom Metazoa; phylum Echinodermata; class Echinoidea; order Camarodonta; family Strongylocentrotidae; genus Strongylocentrotus; species Strongylocentrotus droebachiensis. Next base: position 133,689 of record JAVYIG010005513.1, read on the forward strand.
CGAGCAACTTAAAAAGCAAATGCAGGTTATACAGGATAAGCTGGATATGATGTGTCGTGATAAAGTGGTTTTTAACACTTGACTTAAATGAAATATATGAAAATGCCGTGGGTGTGACCCCCCCCCCCCCCCCCCCCCTTGGCACTACTATACCTTCTACGATGTCATCGTCTTCTTAAAATTCTTTTATTTTATTTTCTGATTCTTTTTCTTTCTTCTCCTGTCTCTTCTTCTTTTCCTTATAGTTATCAGTATTGTTATTATTATAACCATCATCATCTTTGTTATTGTTATGTTTATTATCATTATCATCAGTAGTAGTAGTATTAATATTATCATCATCTTCATTATCTTTATTATAGCGTCTCAAAGAGAGTTGCCTAATTCAACACAATACCACATCTTGCGTGGTATTTTGTATGTTTTGAATTATCCAAAGACAAAATATTACTTAGAATCTGACAACACGCCGTTTTTAACTTGTGTATCCAAAATCAGACAAATCGGGAAAACACTTTGTTGTGATAATACATCCAATAGTATTGATCAAATGATAACAATATTTAATTTGTCATACATATCCATTTACTCATATGAGGAGTTTCTTATCAATGGGCTAAAGTGTTTTCTTTCCTTAGAATTTGCAACAATTCTTTTTAATGCTATTCCATAATATTAATAAAATAGCATATCTCTGAAAGCAATGTGATTTTATGGCTATAGACTGCATTACATCAAATTATGCTAAAACTGTGTTTTTCCTTATTTTTGTTAGATAATAATATAAGTCTTTGTGTTGCTTAAAAGGGCAGTAAAAGCAGCAGGCAAATCACCATGGTAAAGACGAAACCAAAACGATCCAGTTTGTAAAAAGTTAGTATCTGACATTTTGAGGGAACTTGTTTAATAACTATATCAGAATTAACATATACTTTGCTTTCTTACATAGATTTGAGATTCTACACTGCTTGTTGATCAAACTCTGTTAAGACTGCATTTTATATATTGAAATATAGTTCAAAGGGATGGATGAATAAATATATAGATTTTTAAAGACTATTATATTTTACATTTGAAATAATTTATTAATTCAATACTGCGCGTTCATGAACTTATTATCAGAATGTCATTCAATGTGCACTGAAATGTAGTGTACAGAAAAATGTGAAAAACTGTAAATAACATAAGAAGTTACGTATGCTTTGCTTTTTAAATGGATTCATGCTTTTAGACTGCAAGAACATCAAGTTATGTTCAGTTCGTATTGTTTATATATTCAAATATAGTTTCAACGGATGGAGGAAGAATTTTGAAGATTTGTAAGAACTGTTTAATTTTACAGTTAACGAATGTTATAATTCAAAACTACAGGTAAATCAAATTCTTGTCGGACTGTCATTTTATGTTCATTGAATTATAGTTTAAAGGGATAGAGGAAGAATGGATAATATTTGTTAAGACTATTATACTTTACTGATTGTGATAATTCAATACTGCGCCATATATTTGGAAAACTGTAAATAATTGTTAAAGAATTTCCATATACCATGCTTTCTTAAATCGATTTAAGGTTCTAAACTGCAATTACATAAAATTCTGCTAAGACTGCATTTTATATAGATTGAAATATAGTTTAAAGGATAAAAAAGAATTGTAAATATTTGTTTAGACCATTATAATTTGCCCGTTA
>JAVYIG010005514.1:0-64365 GCA_035222895.1 Strongylocentrotus droebachiensis
GGCGACTCTTAAACCTTGTTTGAATTTAGTTTCCCCGAAAATTTTAAACCTCTGATTTCTTTAGCTGATATTATAGGAAAGTAGTTATATTATAGTTCGTAGGGAGAGATGTATATTGTCTGTCGACCGACAATATACATCTCACCGACTTCAAACTTCTGCATTGATATAGTACACGAGGATCGAGCAAGAATACCGACAAAGCTGACCCGACACAGCAACATATTTACCCGTGTCTTTCTTGCTCCCTCGACGAGACGACTCCACCCAACAACCCCCTTCTCTCTTTTACTCCCACTCCTCCTCTCTCAGACTCTTACTTCCCCTCTCTCTCCTCTCTTTCATCCCCCGTTTCTATTGTTTCCCTTTCACTCTTTTTTCTTCTTTTTTTCTTTTTTTTCTTTTCTTTCTTTCCTTTCTTTCCTCTCCTCCCTCTTTTCTTTTTTTCTCTTTCTTTCTTCTCTTTTCTTTCCTTTCTTTTCCTTTCTTTTCTTTCTTTTCTTTTCTTTCTTTTCTTTTCCTTTTCTTTTTTTCTTTTCTTTCCCTTTCCCCTCTCTTTTTTCCCTCTCTTTTTTTCCCTCTCTTTTTTTCCCTCTCTTTTTTCCCCTCTCTTTTTTCCCTCTCTTTTTTTCCCTCCCCCTTTTCTCTTTTTCCCGACGGCAGCGCAATTTACCGACAATATCCTGACAGGTGGGGGGGTGTCGCACCCCCCCCACACCCCCCCTTTGGCGACGCCCCTGCTCCCACCTCCTCCCCCATCTTACCGATCACGTAAGCAAATCCTTCAGCGGCATCGAAGGCGATCTGCTCCACGGCGTCGGAGTCGATGTCGTACCTCGGCGATGACAGGTAAGAGTAGGGGACGTAGATCGTCGAGATGTGCTCTAGGTGAAGGTGCGCCTCAGTCAATGAGGAGAGCGCCACCAGCGTCGTGACAAGAACACATGTCAAAAGCCTTGAGGGTAGCATCTAGAATTAGGGGAAAAGAGAAGAAAAGAGATGTAGAGAAGAGAAGAGAACAGCACAGAAAGTAAAGGGAAGAGAAAATAGAAGAGCAATGAATATGGAATAGATTATTATAGAGAAGAGAACAGATGAGGAGAAATATAGCAGAGGAGATTAGAGCGGAGAGAAAAAAACAGAAAATGGGAAAGTATATAGAGAAGAGGTTATAACAGAAGAGAAGAAAAGAAGAGAGAGAGAGAGAGAGAGAAAGAGAGAGAGAAAGAGAGAAGAGAGAGAGAGAGAGAGAGAGAGAGAGAATTATAGAGAGGAGGAATGACAATTTTAGAGTAGGAAAGAGAAATAAAAGAGTATGGAAGAGTGCAGGCGAAGAATTGAGAGAAGATGACAGAGCAAAAATTTACATCTATTTGTAATACATATCCCAATAACTATATGATATATTACAAAAAGGCGTTAAACCGGTCATGTGCGCTGGTATTAAACGAAAGTAGAATTTTCTTTCTTTGACTTGTTAAAGTATATTCTTTTTATTTCTCTTATGTGAAAGTCCTTCGACCTGAATATATTCTTTGTTTATGTATCGATCCTTTGTAAGTGCAGACTTTCATAATAAACACGCGTTATACTTGTAAAGTAGTACCATGTACATAAAACTATCACTTGTAAAACAAAAAATAAAACAACAAGATATTTCCTCAACCGGTCATATGGCTGGTATCAAATGAAAGTAGAAGTAATTCCTTGTATTGTTTAAAGTATATTCTTTTTAATTTCTCTAATTTGAAAGTCTTAACGAACTGAATACATTCTTTGTTACAGTATCAATCAGTTGTTAGTGCAGACTTTCGAAATACACGCGTTATACTTGCAAAGTAGTGCCTTGTACTTAAAACTATCACTTGTAAAACTACAAACAAAACAACAAGATATTTTCCTCTATTTACTGTCGTGAGTTGGCTACATCGGTAAAGCGTATGCCTGTCAAACCAAAGGTCGAAGGTTTGAAATCAACCCAGGCGGATGACTGATCGAAGCCTGCGTTGTGTATTAAACTGCCCCTCCCCTGTTTCATAAACGCAGGCTAGGTTACAATGGAAACACCCCATCCCTAGTATAGGACGTTAAATGGCACATGAGACGCCAAATACTTGATAAAATTCTAAATAGAGAAGAAAGGTCTAGCAAAGTTCGGTAGAAAACTGCATTCCGTCTTTCATGACCATTATACTCTCTTATTGAATTGAATTAAATCAAAATGAATTGAACTGGCTTATTGAATTGAAACATGCATTCAAAATAGTAGCCAAAGGCTGAACAAATTTTTATCTATAGCAGATTTTTTTTTTAAATACATGAAACGTAGTTCGATAAAATACAGTAATACGCACAGTAATACACACAATAAGGATAATATTGCCCACACAAAAATCAACAATGAACTGGAAATAGACAGGGAAATGAAAAGGACGGATGAGATAAAAGCTTGAAAATAAAAGAAAACGGTAAGTAATCGAAGTATACATGATTAATGTACTGGATGGCAATCCACTCTTTGAGGAGCTATCTTGGGAATCACTCTGTTTGGATTTGAATTCACTATTCTTATAGTGGATTTCACTCCGAGGAGTAGTTTGAATCATTCAGTTGAGAGTGAATGTCTCAACATTTTCGAAAAGAAAAATCAAATCAAATAAAACTCAATTAACGTACTATTCTTATTCATACGAAAGACAAATAATATTTTTTTAAATGCTATACTTCTCTAACGCACATTACAAATATGTCCTTAATTCTCGATGCAGCTGTCATAGAGAGAAGGAAGGAAATTAATAAAGGAGAGTGAGATATGCTCAGCATACTTCCTTCACAGCCTAGCCAGGTACGTACGCAGGGGGGGGGGGGGGTTAAACCCCCCCTTCACTTTTATTTATGTGTGTATTTTGGAGCACCCCCCCTTTTGTGATCTTTTTGTTGTTTTTTAATCAAAAAAAAAAAAATGCCAATAGCTGACCTAAAAAGGGTGACCTTACCCCTCCCCCCCCCCCCCCCAACGGAGCAAAATGTCAAATTTTCAAATTTATGCAGCTGTCATAGAGAGAAGGAAGGAAATTAATAAAGGAGAGTGAGATATTTGAGATACTTCCTTCACAGGTTCACAGCCATTAGTTGACGTTGGAAATTGTTTATAAAACGAAACGTTTTAAGACGTGCTTGAGGTTTTTAACAGTATCACAATGTTTGATATATTCTAGCAGTTGATTCCAAATCTCTGCTTTATGCAACCGGAAAAGGTCGTGATTTTTATATTTTTATTTATTTGAGGGATAGTAAGGAGAAACTTTGGGGAAAACCTGAGGTTTCTATTAGGCACGTATTTGGTAAGCAGTTCTTCAAATATGTAGGAGCATTGAGCATCAATTACTTTTTTTCAAGTGGTAAAGTGTACGATAAGAATGCAACGGCACGAACTCAGAGCCATGGGGACACTCTTGCTCAAAAAGGTATCTACCGACTCTTCAGAATCAACCATAGCAGATTGTGATCTGCTTGTAATATAATATACGAATGTACCCTTTTAAAGCCTATCTGCACTAGTTTGGCCAGGAGGGATTACACCTCCATGCATGGTTACTGACAGGTGGTTATCTCATCAAATCCGCTCTCAACTAACGTAACAAAAGGGGGACCATGGGGGACCAACGGTCACCGCTTAGGGATTGTTGCTAATATAGAGGGCGCGAGTAGTTGGGCTTATTAAAGTGAACAATTTTCAGTTCCAAACTGTTCTTACAATCTTTGAACTAAGATAACATGGTTTATGGTATCAAAAGCTGAAGAACAGCTAATAACAATAAATTAAATTCCTCTCCATTGTCTACAGTCACGAGCAAGTCATTAAAAAATCACAAAAGAGGGCTGTCTCACGACTGTGATTAGTGCGATATGCAGACCGAGTCTGTGTTACTTTGCCCATACAGAGAATTGTTAGTTACCCCATTGCCTACTGCTACCGGCTGGTCCATGTGTTGATTATATGTGAATGAGAGAATTCAGAAGTCAACGGGTTAATTAAGTTACTAGTTGTTTTACAAACCAACGGATATGATCCACAAAAAATAATGGATCACATCATAGACTACATAGACTGCCGCTTCCTTGTCTCTCAATGTAATAATAATTAAAAAATTATCGTTGACATTTTGGTCATCCTGTTTTTTTTTGTAATTGAATCGTAACGCCATAAACACATACACGTTGCCGTGATGATTAATGTCAAACGTGTAAGGTTTAAATTAAAAAACCACAAGTAGTAATTACTAAAACTTTACTAACTTAATCCCCAGGAGCAATGCTTAGGTATTTAAAGATAAACTTGAGTTCTGGTAATGCGATTGCATTGTGAAAGAAAAGGTGTGGAATGGATCAGAAAAGTTGATCATATATAGCATGTAAGTAATGGTGTGTAATGCAAGGTTCTGGAGTCATCAAAATCATCATAAATTTGGCAGAGTCTTGGTAAAGTAACAATCACTTACACAGAAAGATGTATATGGGACAACACACATGGTGTCGGGGCTAGTACTACCCTGATTTACTTATCTTTCTATGCTCATTACTCAGCCAGCAGTGGCGTACCTGGGGTACTCCGTCAGGGGGGGGGGGGGCAAGCGATCGAAACAAAACAAAAAAGGCGATGCTAATTTTCACTTCTGGCGAGCGAGCGGGAAAAAAAATATATTTAAGTAACGTTTGGTATATAAACCGGTATTGTTGCAAGTCTGGGGTGGGCACATCATTTGTTAGCCACATTAATTTAATTTTTGCAAGCGAGCGCAGCGAGCAAGAAAAAAATCCTTTCTTTTGTAATAATTGCCACTTAAACTTGGTCCAATTGTCACATGCCGGGTGCGGGAACAATATTGTGTTTAGGGTGATTTTATACCCATGTTAGCTAGCGAGCGAAAATACACCTTTCTCTTAATGAATTGCTACATGTATATAAAACTTGTTTCATTGTTGCAATCCGGGGCGGGCACAATCGTGTTTAAGGCAATTTCAATCCCATTTTGGCGGGCAGGCAACCCCCCCCCCCTACATTTCTCTTGTTAATGATATTGTAGCAGGTCAGTGGTGGGCACATAATTCCACGAGCTAGCGAGCGAGCGAAAAAATCACTTCTCTACGGTGAGAACATGATATATAAACTTGATTTCATTGATCAATGTCAGGGACATGATTATTCAAAGCGATGTTATTTCTATTTTGGCGAGCGAGCGAGAAAAATTGTTGTAATGATAATTGGTTCATACATTTCAGGTTTTTTTGTTGCAGGTCAGGGCTTACACAATCATGTCTAAGGTGATGTTAATTCCGTTTTGGCAAGCGAGCACACCAAAACCCCTTTGATTAATGTTTGGTACATAATTATTAACTAGTTGTTGCAGGTCAGGACAGGCACGTTGGCGATGTTAATTTCATTTTGGCGAGCGAGCGTAGCGAGCAAGAAAAAAAAAATCGCTTTTTTTTGTTTTTGTTTCAATAATTACCAATTAAACTTGGTTCAATTGTCCTCAATGAATTGGTACACAAACTTTGTTCCGTTGTTGCAGGTCGGGGGTGGGTACAATCGTGTTTAAGCTAATGTCAATCCCATTTTGGTGGGCAGGCAAAACAAAATTAGCGATGATTGGTGCATAATTTTCAGGTTTTTTGTTGCAGGTCGGGGCTTACACAATCATGTTTAAGGTGATGTTTATTCCATATTGGCGAGGGAGCGTATAGCTAGTGAGCAAACCAAATTTTCTTTGATTAACGTCTGGTACATAATTATCAATTGGTAATTTGTTGAAGGTTGGGGGTGAGCATGTTAATTGTAAAGACAGCGTAGCAAGAGAGGGTAAAACAGAAAAACAAATCAACTCATATTTCAATCATGGCGAGCGAGGAAACATTATCTCTCAAAATAACGTTCGGTACTTATTTACTGGGATTTTCGTTGCAGGCAAGGGGGTGCACATATTTTGTTAGAAATGTCAATTCCATTTTGGTGAGCGAGCATAGCGATGCCCAACAAATAAATTCTCTTTTAATAGAAATTAATACATAAACTTGTTTTTATTAGTGCAGGTCGGGATGGGCGCAATCGCGTTTAACACGATATCAATTCCTTTTTGGCGAGAGGGCGAAAAAACACTTCCATTTGTAATGATATTGTTGCAGGTCAAGGGTGGGCACAATTGTTTTCAAAGCAATGTCTATTTCATTTATTCGCGAGCGATCGTAGCGAGCGAGAAAAAATGAATTAGTCTCTTTTAGTAACATTTGGTACATAATTGGGTGTTATGGTTGCCATGGTTGCAGGTTGGGCCAGTCGGGGCAGACACAATTGTATTCTAGGCAATGCTAATCCTTTTCTTTTTTCAGGGGGACGAGCAAGTGAAAACAATTAATACAAAGCAGGCTAGCAAGCAGCTTGCGCCAGCGAAGAGTGTCGAATTTGTTATAATTATCACTTATATTTTCCTATTTTCATTTCTCTTTTTCTTAGCCGTATGCTGAATATTTTTCTGATGGGGGAGGGGGAAAGATGCATGAAAAGTTTTTGAAGAAAGTCAAAAGCAAAATGAGTGAAGGGAGTTCGAGCGACCGAACTGGTCATGAGGGTACTTTTGCATTTTCAAAAGTAGAATTGAAGGATTCGGTATAGGCCTTCACTACTTGTGAGCTTTGTTAAACGTTTTCAGGACAAAAATTGTACGTTTTCAAAATATCTGGGGTCAACTGCCCCCCCCCCCGTGCGTATGGCCATGGTCTTTTTAAAAATAATTTCCCCATTTTTTTTCTTTCCTTTTCTTTTCCCTCTTTCTTCCTTTTCTCTTCTTCTTCTCCCTTTTTCCCCTTTTCCTTTTTCTTTTCTTTCCTTTCCTTTCTTTTCTTTTCTTTCCCCTTTTTTTCCTTTCCCCTTCCCCCCTTTTCCTTTTTTTTCCCTGGAGCTCGTCAGGGGGGGGGGGGGGCACTCTGCCCCCCTTGCCCCCCCTCAGGTACGCCAGTGTCAGCCAGTATACATTTTCTTCCAAAATTGTTTGGCACATGACATTTATTTGTAATCTTGAACATTCAGTGTAAGTTTCGTTAGATTCTGTGAGAATTCATTTTTCTTTTTTTTACCAGAACTCAAGTTTATCTTTAAGGGGATACGATTTGTCAATAAGAAAAGAAATATAACAACAGCAAAGGAAGAAAACCACAAAAACAAAAATAGATAATTATTGCCCTCACACAAAATAGTAAATTCTACACTCCCTGTTTTCACTGGCTGCCTGCCGTAGCAACAAGCAGAATTGACAAAAGACTTAACTCCGTTTCGTTGACAATCAGCCATGCATGAAGTCTTTCGTCTACGGCTGATTGTCAATGAAACAGAGTTAAGTCTTTTGTTAATTCCGTTTGTTGCTACGGCAGGCGGCCAGTGAAAACGAATTCGTTTGATAAAATTATGGAAATGCAAGCACTATCTTAAACAAACAGAACTTTGTTATTCCTAGATCATTTTTCCTGATTGAGGTGTCATATGAAAGGGCATGTATTATGTACGTACTTTGTGCATATCGCATGTGTGTGCGCAAATTGCAATCGCGTATTGAGAAAATATCAACGACGTCTCCGGGACTTTTTAAACAACTCTGTTTAATTAAATATTTTTGTCTTTTAATACATAGTTGTTTAAGTCAATCGAGCACTGATTTTTCGATTTTGAACAACGTTGTTTACTTTTTTAAACAACATTCTTTTAAACAGTGATATTTTAAACACCGTTCTAACAGTGTACATGTGACTAAATCAGAAAGATGAAGAATCAGCGATTATTACATGTGCATCTCGTAGGCCTGGAAATTGAAACAAACTAACCGACTAACTAAACTAATAGGTACCAACAAAAATGAAGCATACATGTGACTAAATCAGAAAGATGAAGAATCAGCGATTATTACATGTGCATCTCGTAGGCCTGGAAATTGAAACAAACTAACCGACTAACTAAACTAATAGGTACCAACAAAAATGAAGCATACATGTGACTAAATCAGAAAGATGAAGAATCAGCGATTATTACATGTGCATCTCGTAGGCCTGGAAATTGAAACAAACTAACCGACTAACTAAACTAATAGGTACCAACAAAAATGAAGCATACATGTGACTAAATCAGAAAGATGAAGAATCAGCGATTATTACATGTGCATCTCGTAGGCCTGGAAATTGAAACAAACTAACTAAATAACTAACCAACTAACTAAACTAATAGGTATCCCCAAAAATGCAGTATACATGTGACAATATCAGAAAGATGAAGAATCAGCGAATACTACAAGTGCATTTCGTAGGCCTGGAAACTGAAACAAACTAACTATCTAACAAAATTAAACAACTAACTAAACTAATAGGTACAACAAAAAACAAATGAAGCATACATGTGAAAAAAATCAGAAATATGAAGAATCAGCGAATACTACAAGTGCATTTCGTAGGCCTGGAAACTGAAACTAACTAACTTACTAACTAAATAACTAAATAACTAACTAAACTAATAGGCAAAAAATAAAAAATAAAGCATACGTTCACTGCATGTACAAACATACTCAAGGAAACTTCAGTGTGGTCAATAATATCTGGCACATTGCATTACAATTACATGTACCTGTATAAAAATATGCAACCGGGCTATTGGTAAGAGTCAACTTTTCCATAAGTCTTTGTATATCAATTTAACTTGTAATTTTTGCGATCACCGTACCATGTACTTCGTTAATTACGACGTCTCGAAACTTGCTGATCCTATAACAACTGTCAATAATTCTTACTAATAAATGAGTCCAATAGCCTACCTTGACTGGTTTCCAGAGGGATGTTTAGCAGTTCCGATACTCTCTCTCTCTCTCCTGATCAAATCAAGTCTGCCAGAATAATAACTTGTTGATATCATTTTATCTGCCAAGTTCAGGAAGCTTACACATCCATCGAAACAATGGGCATTAATCAATTTCCCTTTCAGTGGCTCTGGTCTGTTCACGGGCTCCAGATTTGTTCTGTTTTTTTTTGTACAATTGATGAAAATTGACTTTCCTTGTGGTTATGCCCACATGTTTTATTTATTTTGTTTTGTTAAATTTGGAGGATATTTGGTATGTTTGTATGACAGGTGAATGTGGGTTTAGTTTTGATCTGACTGTCTCAGCTTCGAAAGAGATGGTGAAAAAAAGATTTAACCAGGATTAAATATCATCCGATATAAGGTTTCAGTATTTATCATTTAAAGTATAGGCCCACTTATTTATTTTTTAATATTTCATTTCTTTATCATTAGGTAATTAACCTTGAATTTATAAAAATATAGGATATTCCGTCCTAGATGTTCTGGCTCAATGAAATTAAGCCTTTCATATATTCCTTGTTTTTGTGTATTCTGGGAGCATTTCTTTGGAGGAAAATAATCAAAATCTGTCACAGTTGTCATTTTTTAGACAGCGGATTTTTTTTTTTTTTTTTTTTTTTTTTTTTTGGGGGGGGGGGGGTATTTTTTGTTTCACTCCTTGTTTATCATTTTGTATTCTTAACTGTGTTTCGTTTTCTTTTTCATTATTTTGTTTAATTGAAGGTGATGTAGTTGTGAGAATAGTGATGATGATTCTTTTTTCGTTTGTGTGTGTTTCGTTTTCTTTTTAATTTTCTTTCTCTTTTTGACTGAAGGTGATATGATTGGGAAGACTGGTGATGATGATTTGTTGTTTGACCTGACTGCTATGCTACACGCTTATAAATAGGGATCCAACGGTTTTAAGTCGTCTCCCACGGACTTAGTATTAGTATATAGTTATACCTTATACCGAAGGGTACTAGCGCATCGAATTAGTTTCGAACTCGGGACCTGGTGGTAAAGAGACAATAGCTCTGTCAATGAACCATCGCGGCTCCATGAAAGAGGAAGAGACCTCGACTAAATAATTAAATGATTTCCCATATTGTTTCAATCATAGTTATTCATGAATCATATTCCTGAAACACCTCATCAAGCTTGGAAAGTTCAGTACTTAAAGATAGGTTAAATAAATAGATAAAATAGATATGGTTAAAGATAGTTCGGTGACAGTGTCGTAACGTGTGATCAGAAAGGTAGGGAGCACTTTTAATGTGGGGCACCTGTGTTACTGAGTAAGATGAAATGCGATTTATCAACCAATCGATGATTAGGGAGTAATAATGGAAATATATTTTTTGAAAGTAAACAAAATTGGAAAAAGGGGTCTGTGAGGAGTTGCTCCTTTAATTCCTTCTTTCCCTTAATTTTGATCTGTTTGAAATTTTGTTTATATTTATTTTGTCCATGTTCGGTTGGAGGGGGACCCTCTCCCCTGCCCTCTTAAGCTACTCCAATGGCAGGTGATAAGGATGACAGTTATATTGAACTTCACATATGGCGACATATTGGGCGCAGACTCTTCTAGTACGGTCATATTCAAACATCGGTCGAAATAAGTACTTTGAACTATAATTTTAGAATGAAAAATAATTGATAGATGGAAGGTATGCGATCACAATGCGGACAATATCAATTTCTCGAGGCATGGTGGGCGTGGTATTGGTCCGGTCTTACTGGTTCGTAGGTGACTGGGGTATTAAGTAGTTGGCAACCCTATATTATGTTGCACCTTTCAGAGCAGATTGCAAAATGGGAGTGTTGATATCGTATTATTTGGGGTTTAATGTCTGAGGTACTTGGATAATGATACGAAATTAGCAAGAGAGGGAGGTACAGAGAGGTTTGGGAGGAGGAGAGAGGGAGGTACAGAGCGGTTTGGGAGGGGAGAGAGGGAGGTACAGAGAGGTTTGGGAGGGGAGAGAGGGAGGTATAGAGAGGTTTGGGAGGGGAGAGAGGGAGGTACATAGAGGTTTGGGAGGGGAGAGAGGGAGGTACAGAGAGGTTTGGGAGGGGAGAGAGGGAGGTACAGAGCGGTTTGGGAGGGGAGAGAGGGAGGTACAGAGAGGTTTGGGAGGGGAGAGAGGGAGGTACAGAGCGGTTTGGGAGGGGAGAGAGGGAGGTACAGAGAGGTTTGGGAGGGGAGAGAGGGAGGTACAGAGAGGTTTGGGAGGAGAGAGGGAGGTACAGAGCGTTTTGGGAGGGGGAGAGAGGAAGGTACAGAGAGGTTTGGGAGGGGAGAGAGGGAGGTACAGAGAGGTTTGGGAGGAGGAGAGAGGGAGGTACAGAGAGGTTTGGGAGAGGAGAGAGGGAGGTACAGAGCGGTTTGGGAGGAGGAGAGAGGGAGGGGAGAGAGGGAGGTATACAGAGCGGTTTGGGAGGGGAGAGAGAGGGAGGTGCAGAGAGGTTTGGGAGGAGGAGAGAGGGAGGTACAGAGCGGTTTGGGAGGGGAGAGAGGGAGGTACAGAGAGGTATGGGAGGAGGAGAGAGGGTGGTACAGAGGGGTTTGGGAGGGGAGAGAGGGGATGGGCTTAGCCAATATAACACGATATAGCAACTTTTTTTTTAATTGATCAAGAGCACTTTCATTACCCTATTGTGTATCCTATAGAAATCATGTTCGGATTAAGTCATACGTCAATGTAATGTTCTCACATTACAAAAGGTGACGCACAAGGCTATTGAAATTGTGTGAGGTTGATTTTTCGAAATAAATTGCTATCTTGTTTATGAATTTTCGTTAAAATTACGGATACGTAATGAGTTCAATCAGCTAGATCTATGTACACGTTTTAATAATCTCTTTCAATGTATCACTCAGTACGTAGGTGTATATGTTTTATGACAGAAAAGTTTACACTGATACATACATTGCATGACGTGTAGTGCTAGTTTTGAAATGACTACACACTTATTACAGAGCCATGGTTTGAGGTGACAGAGAGAGAGACAGAGGCAGAGACAGAGAGACAGACATAGACAGGGGCGCCGGAAGTAGGCGGGGGGGGGGGGGGGGGGGCACAGGGAGCGGACATCTCCCCCCACCCCCCCCCCCCCCCCGAGAAAAGAAAATCAGCACCAAATGAATAAAAAATGGTTTGTATTTTTTAACCAAAAAGAGAATAAAAAATAATCAAATATGAATTGAATCACAACAAAAATCATATTCCATTCAAAGAAAAGATTATAAAACATTCCACATGGCCGTATATTTATCAAAGGAGGATTTGGAAATTGTGATACGCGCATATCATGAAAATATTATGAGAGGATGGGAAAACGTGTGTGTTTGTTTTATTATAGGGGTGAGAGGACATCAGTCCCTAAACGCTGGCGTACTGAAATCCCCCCCCCCCCCCAACAAAAAAAAAAAAAAAAAAAATTACAGTCAAACAAAAAATATGCTTATTTCATAGAAGCCTTCGTGTCAGGTCCTGCAGAACGATGGGGCTCGGGGTGCTCGAGCCCCCTCACTTTTTTGAAAAAGTATGTTAAAGAGAAAAAGAAAGAAAGAATAGTGACCTGCCAGTGTCACAATACAGGGGCTCCGCCCCTAGACCCCACCAAGGGCCCTAAGGGGGGGGGCCCTGGATGCTCATATGACCGTAATCAAATGCCTAAAACCCATGAGCTTCCGGGGGCTCCGCCCCCTGGACTCCACCAGGGGCCCTAAGACGGGTCCCTAAATGTTCATGTGACCGTAATTAAATGTCTTAACCCCCTGAGCTTTATTTGGCTTAGCCTCCTGGCCCTCCACCAATTAGTGATCTGCCAGTGTCACATATAAGGTATCTAAATACGCTTATCTGACCATAATTAAATGTCTTAAAGGGACTGTAGCATGGGCAATACTGGTTGACACCATCTACGTCTTCTTTTGGATAACTGCACGTACACGAATGAACGTGATTAACTGGGTCAGCGCGCTAGTGTTCGCGAAACAGGCCGCGAAAGTTCTCCTCACGCTTCGGTTTCGCGTATGTTGCACGCACGTGAATACGTAGGCCTACTGCGGTCGTGTCGTCCGTAGTCGTATTATACCCGATTTTCCCCGAGTGGGCCTCGGGAAAGACGCATAGTCTCGTCATGCTACAGCCACTTTAAACCCCTGAGGTTCCTGGAGCTTTGCACCTGGACCCCACGCTCAAAATTACGCTCCACTCGCTTCGCTCGCTACGCTCTAACTGATCGTTCATACTCCACTTTAAAAAACGTTCCGCGGGGCCTGCATGTAACATAAAGGAGTGGTGGTGATGCAGATTTTTCTTCTGCCCCATTACGCCACTGCCCCTGAAAGGTGAGCCCCCGGAATGTTAGCTCCCTCCTCCCCCCCCCCCCCCCCCTCCCCACCCCCCACCACCACCCCAAACTGATTCCGCCGCGCCTGGACAGAGACGGGGGGAGGAGAGAGAGAGAGAGAGAGAGAGAGAGAGAGAGAGAAAAGGGAGGGATGAGAGGTGAAGAGACACAAAATGAAGGCATTTAAACACCTACAAAATGGGTAGAGAAAGCGTGTGAGGGAGAGATAGAGAAAAGGAAAACGGTGAAAAGAAAGAATATGCATGGTTCAAGCACAAAATAGTCTCAACAATCTGAGATCATTAATTTACATTTCTAAATGTTACTTCAAGCTGTCATGTTGAATGCCAATTTCATCTGTGCCGCCAACATTATCTGCAGTCAAATTATGTTTGCAGTAAACATGAGAACGCTAAATCAAACTCGCTCTGCAAAGATTGCCCTCCCTCGAATATTAATGATTGATTCCCTTTGTGCTCTTAATTGTTTTAATGTGAAATTCAAGTAGTTGATTGACCTTTGTCGACTGACACACCTAGATTGAATCGACACGAATTACAGCAACAAACAAAACATCTACCATTGCTATAGTTGTCTCATCTTCTGACATCCGGGATTATATCTGAGATTTAAAAGTAATCATTCCATTTCTGTTTGGATTTCCTCACCGGTTGTTAGGTGCTCATTGGTTGTTAGAGGCTTGGGCTGGGGGGTTATGACAAGAAGATTGCACTCCGAAATGGATTGAGCATTAGTCATGGTATCCAAGCGGAGGGCCAAAGTCAAATATCATGATAAGTTTTTGTTAGTTTGTTGCAACCAATTCACAAAATAAGTACACTTATTTGTTCAAAAGACTTCATCGCATTACGCAATATTTTAGAGGTATGCCCTTGAATGTTTGTAGCGGTCCAAAAGAGTGGTACTTTCGACCCAAAACTAGTACTTTGTAAACAATATTCCTAGGGAACCTTAAACCACCATGATTTTGGTGTCATATGAAAGGGAATTAAATTATCTTGGCCTACATTTTCATACCATTTTTTAATGAATTTTTTTACTAAATAACATTATTTTCTATAAATCAAAATCAGAGAGGTCATTTTATTTGTAAATTGACATATATTATCTATTTTTTGTTCAAGTCACCTTAATTCCTTTTCTCAACACTTTCTTTCTATCCTCAGTTCAGTTCTTTTTTCTTTCTTCTTTTAATTATTTTTCGCACGGCACCAACTTCAGCCAAAGGCTGTTCTTCTTTCGGTCCATGCACAATAAAAAAGGATACATGTACAATTATAAGATAACACATATCATAACATGCAAATATTTATTTTAAAAAAGAAAAGAACGTAAGTATAAAAAGAAAAAATGAAATTTTACAAACCAAGATATTACTACCCAACCTTACCCCCTCCCCCGTCGGCAATTATTCTTTCCAAACAGCGTTTAATTTAGATGTTGTAGTTATATAAATAGATATTTAAGCGTACGAAATATAAATACTATCTATTATTTAAATATTTTGAAACTCAAACAGCAAAATTGCATTTTATAAAACTAATATTTTATACTACCCTTGATCTAAATACAGAGAAAGACATTTTTTAATGTTCAAAGGTAGCTGATTCCAAGATTGAATGCCTCTATTACATAAGCTCCTTTTCTTGAAATTTATATGTGGTTTGGGCAGTTTTAAGGTTTTATGAGCATTTCTCAAGCTATAATAATATTCTTTAATAACAAAGGGTTTTCTAAACCCACCGAAAATCATTTCATGCACTTTTTAATACAAAATACATAAAACATGTTCATCTCTCCGTTTTGATAGATTTTCTATTTTCAAACATAAAAATAAGTCTTTGCTAGGGAACCTCCATTCAACTTGGAGTACCACCCGGAGTGTCCTATTCTGTAGTTTTTGCAAACTTTCTAAACTTCCTTTTCCGGCATTTCCCCAAATTGCACTACAGTAATCAAATTTACATTGAATTACTGATTTATAAAATAATAGTGCAGTTTGCTGTTTAACATATGGTCTTTTCAACAAATACACATCTTTTAATACCTTCTTATTTAAATATTCAATATGTTTACCCTAATCCAAATCCTCTCCGCCTCTTTCTTTTCATTTCCCCTACCTTGCTATTTTATTGGAGGGCACGTGTTTCTATGCACCATCGCAACGCCACCAAAATAAATTAAGGTTTCAATGATTAAGCAGTGTAAGAGTTCAATATCAAGTTCACTCGTATATAATGTATGCGTCGAAAGCTAAAAACACGATAGTTGGTATCGACTCTAGCCGATCAACAACAGATGAGTTCTCATTCACTCGCGCGATCGCTGCATCCGGACAGATAAGGAGACCAGCGAATGCCAAGATACACGCTCTATACCGTTGAAAATAGAATATAGGTAAGTTTTCTACTACTCTTCTCAAGAATACGTGAGTAGGAATCCATTCTTTTAGGAGTCATACTCGGGGTCTTACTGTGGACCACTGTTCTTTGGAGTTGACCTCCACACTTAACATAGCATAATTGAATCTCAAAAAGGTAATTCGGACCACTACTTTTGGAGTATTCCTCTGCAATTCGGAATGGATCAACTGCAAAACGAAGTCAACATTTTCCAATGTCATTAATTATAATTATGATGATGTTGCTTGGATTAGGAGTGAAATGACAGGTGCGATTCACAATTTACTTGGCGAATTCATTTCTGATTACAGCACGGATCTTGAATTGCAAAAAAAACTCCCCAAAATCCCCATCTAATTTTCAATTAGATGGGGATTTTGAAAATTAGAAGCATAATTTTGCGACTACCGTTTTCTCAAATGACCTGTTTTCCCTGTTTTGTAGCCAATCAGTTCCAATTATACCGTCTCAAACCTTATAGACAAGTGATGATCTAATTGTCAATGGAGTGACAAATATCTTTGTATCCCCATCGGAAATAAGCTAATTATCGGCTCTACATATGGAAACGGTGTATCATCCGCTCAATCTGACTTGCGTGCATAGAACAAATGAGCATTTTTGCATGATGTTTCAAAAAAGTGCGTTTCTTTCCAGCATTGGGGTGCCCGGGATTCACTTGGGTAACCTTTCAAAGAGTACAATATAAAACATAGTATACACTTTCTCTGTACTTTTGTCGGAAAAAACATAGTAATCCATCAGAATGTCGTCTCTTTTTGCGTTGAAGAAGAGTAAAATAGCGAGTTTCAATTTCATTTTGGCCGCTCTCGAAAGCCCTTAATTACTCACTCGTTCCATTGTGGTCAGGCGGCTTTGGGTTAATCGGCTAATGAAAATATACTAATCGTAAGCTTTCTTCTGGTATTAAACTTGTTTTAATTGGTTGTATACTGTTGTCGGAATAAAGGAAACCTTTAAAAAATCCTTCAGCGTATGAATTGACTTTTTTGATCCGGAAGTACCGGAAGCAATACCTGCCCGATGAAGCCAGTGGCCAATGACCACATCACTCAACACTTAACTTCTTTTACGAGATAAATCCAAGCAAACGTCTCCATAAGTCCCTGGTCAAAGTATGTACACCCACAACAAAAAGTGAGTCACCCTTACTCAAATTGATGAGTCACTGGTTTGTCCGTACAGCGAAACACTTGAAGGATCATGTGAGTCACTATGACTCGATACAAATGAGTCTTAAAGACTCACTTGAAGTGAGTCTTAGATAAATAAGACTCATTTGTATCGAGTCATAGTGACTCACATGATCCTTCAAGTGTTTCGCTGTACGGACAAACCAGTGACTCATCAATTTGAGTAAGGGTGACTCACTTTTTGTTGTGGGTGCATCATGACATAGACCCCTTACTCCCTAGGCCTATCACACACATACCATACCATGCCAGAGTCACTGTCCACATTTGCAATGGAAAATATATCCTAAAATATCACATTTTAGCGATGTAATCGGTGGCCCCGCTACCCGAATCTGAAAAATCTACTTTGTACGCACTAAATTAAGCCTTAACTTGAGATTTATTTGTCACCCATACTGTCTCGAAACAATCTTGAATTAATTCGTTTTACATCAAATAACAAGGATCTAGGAGTTTCGTTGTATAAAACAATGATGCAAGATCATGCATGTTTTCATTCGACACGGCTTCGTGCGATACAGTAGAATCTATACACTATGAACATGACTGACAATGAGAGCGGACAAAATATACAGTTCCTCAGGTAGACAAAGGAACATCCCTTCACAGCTATTATGTAAAAAGGTGAATATGCATGTGACACCTGTTCTACACATTTTTACATAATAGCAGTGAAGGGATGTTCCTTTGTCTACCTGAGGAACTGTACATTTTGTCCGCTCTCATTGTCAGTCATGTTCATAGTGATAGTTAAGTTACACACAGCCTCATCAACTCGAGTGCGGATATCGTAAAATGAACGCATGCATCATTTGTATAATAATCAGAAGATTCAGCCCACGAATCCAGTCATAAAAATCATCGTTTAAAACCATATGAATAATTTTGCGTACCAATTTTTCACTAGCTGCAGTCAAAACTCTTCTGAATCCAAGATATAAGATGGCGACGTCGCGTCGTCGATCGGGAATTCAAATATGGCTCGAGAATGCGCATTTTGGATGACGTCACGAAAGCATGCGCGCGCATGCATACAGCCTCACTTTCAAGTTGACTCACTTTTTTCTTCTAAAATGCTCTTATGTCGATCTTGACTCATTTTTTACGACCATGTGAGTCAGTCGAAGCATTTTGCAAATGCGTCAGCTCATGATTGACACACTGGTGAAATATAAATGAGTCAATAGAGACTCATTGGTTGTTACTAATGAGTCAATTTACACCTGACTCACGAAAATTATGCTTAAATGTGTCAAATGACTCACTTTTTGTTGTGGGTGTACATGTATTTCTTCTTCTCTTGTATATCCCATAATATGTACTAATGCTTGAGGAATAAAATCAATCACCCAATCTTTTTTTACGTAACGGATTAACTTTATTTTGACAATTGATTGGTCTCCACTTGTCCAACAATCTAATGCTGGAGACTGCTCTGATAGGAACCCCTCAATCCTCCAAAAATATCTTAACGGAAACTCGAGTGTTACATAGTTTATAGTTAATTTTATTTCTGATTTCACAAACATTTTTATCGAATTTCAAATGAAGTAACTGGAACAGCAGATTATCAATATAACAAGCATAATTTGAAGTGCAATAGTAATGTTCATCATACAACTCTTGTTGTTGTTCACAACGTGACGGATATGTGCGCTATATAAGAAGCCAATATTATTATTATTATTATTATTGACTAAAGAAATTCTATTAAAAAAAAGTTAGTTATGTAAGATCATGTTCTGTATAATGAAAGAAAGAGGAGACCTTATAGAAGCTGGACTTGTTAGAGCAAGGTCCCCAAACAGAATATAATACCTGAATGCTTTAATGTCTTTGAAGAAAAAATACTTAACTAAACTACCTTAACAGACTAGAAGCAATTACACATGGGAAATATTTACAAAAGAGATAGATTGATGTATTATGAAAATGAGAAAATGGGAAGATATATACATAAGGACGGAGAGCGAAAGCGCAAAACAGAACAAAACAACAACAACAGATAAAAATTGAGAAGGAAGAAAGTTATATGTAGGAGAAATGGTGATGGGGAAGAAATAGAAGAGAGAGAGAGAGAGGAAAAAAGAAACTTTACAATAGAGCAAAACAGAACAAAACGAGTTTGCTAATAAATTAAGACATTTTGGTAAGGTAAGGGCCAGCCTGGAAAAGAGGGGGGGGGGGGGGGGAGGAGACAATGAAGCAAGAAAAAGAAAATTACACACTATATCATATGTGATGACATAGCTTTTACATTAAACACTTTCAGCATAATTACTCAATAAATGTAATTTCAGTTAGCGTTTAAAAAAGTATGTGTGTACAGTCTAAACACTGATGTCATACTGAATTGTTTAAGATGTCTGTAGGGTGGGCCGGCCCTGTGGATAATATGGAGAAGAACATGCGCTTTCATATGACACCTCACTTATTGAGTATCACCTTCAGGATCACAACAGATAAAGGTTTGAATCTCGAATTGAAAAAAAAAAATTGACGTAGACTGCATATAGCGACTGCATTGCGTGCAAACTCTATGAGAAGAATTTTAACACACAACATCGGGTGCGCGATCAAACACCCTGACAACTAGATCTATTTTCGTCTAGAGTCTACGTCTATGCTTTTTCAGCAACTAAACGAACATGTTTATGGATAATTTCACGTACCCTTTTTGTTGTTCTTGCTGTCAGCGAGTCTTGCATTTGATAAGTTGAAATCTTGGGAGAGTTTCTTGAGCCATTTTTGTCTTGTTTGGAATTGTCTTGTCTTGTATGAAAATACCGACCAATTCTTCGCACACGTACGGTATCCTCAATCGCTGAAACCATTTTTTAACATGTAAACCTATGGGGTAACCATGGAGACTGAACTATTTCCCCGGTAACCATGGTTACTGGGATTTTAGAACTGTTTTAACCATGGTTACTGGGAATTTTACAGAAATAGTTAAAGTTTATGAATGCAACTTCGACCAATCAGATGGCTGGATTTCTTAAGTGAGGTATATAATTATTATTACAAATTTATTTCAAAATAACTTTTTAATGATATGATTTTCATAAACTATTAGTAGCCATGATTTTGTCGAATGTTAATATTTATTCATAAATTCATTTAAAAATAAAGATACCGATATTGAGTGTCCTACGAGTTTTGTACTAATATGTACACTCTGCACTTTGAGTCCCATTTATCCCGTCTTTAATTGCTTAACAACTCCAAACAAATTAAAAGTGTAGACAGATGTCTCATAAAATTGATCGATTGCCTGTAAGGTCATAGCCAAATATAGCCGGTATAACAATAGGCAATTGTGGCAGTGAACGCTAAACTGAAAAGTGAAATATTAGTTTTGTGGTGTTACCAATAACAAAAGTATGGCTACATTTTGCTTTGTTGAATGAAGAGGTTGAACATATTTTGTTTGTATTTCAATAAAAAAAAAAATAATGAAAATTTGTGAGGTCCCTTCCCAAATTAGGGCGCGGACCCTGGTCTATCATTTACAGATTTAGTCAAAATGATTATTCAGTGTTTCAGTGGTTGCTTTTTGACAATGAGTTAAAAGAAAGTATTTATTTAATTTGTAAAATGTACAAAATTTAGTCATTTGGTCCAAAAGATTGACAGCCGGGATTTTTCCTTTAATGTTCCTGTTTTTATCAAGCGTTTTAGTTTGAAAAATAAACAGCACAGACGTCTAAATTTTCTTACCGTTTGTGCATAACATGCATGTTATTGTTAACATTCATCAGTGTTTGAAATCATAACTCAGTATTCCATGAACTATCTTTATCAATTTCTGTGGAAAGATAGATTTGTAATTGCTAAGATAATAGAAAAAGCAAAAACAAAACTTATGCATTCTTGAACACAGCATCATCCAGGAAAATGTCACGTGTTTTACATTTGGTGATGTGATTTTTCATGAATTCTATGTTATGTCAATATATATAATAAATATTTGATGGTTACGTCTTGCGTCTGTAAGAACCCTAAATCGAACTTACATGCCCGAATTCACAAAAGAGGTTTGTAGAGAAACCTAGGTTAATGTGCCAATTTTATGACGCGTTTTTAAGCGTTTCAAACCAAAGTTTGCATTTTAATTTATTAAAACAAAGGATAACGTGTATAGTTTTCAGCTAATACCTGGGTGTTTTCCTGCTGATTTTCTTAAAAAAGAATTTTCTCATCACCATGTTCGAAATCTATACTAAATCAAAAATGTATAAATTGTAAATCTGTTTCCACTGATATAAGCTGCATGTGTTAACTCTTAGAATAGTGTTGATTATATAAATTTCTTGAATAATGTTTATATCTTATTAATTTTATCTTTGTATTTATTTTCGTTAGCTTCATGTAATAATTTGTGTAATATTGCTATGTATCTCACATGCTTTTTATTGTAAACTGAATGTAATTCAGTTCTCGGGATGCTATTTTCAGTATTTTGAATAAACCATTCAACAATAAAATAACAATAATAATAAATGGTAGCCCAGTCTAATGAATATTCAGCTTAGTTTAATATGAACGTGTCACGTGGGCTGCGTCGGTCTGTCAAACCATGGGGCCTACTCGTAGTATAGGTCAATGTTCAAACCACCTAGCGCAAGCCCGTTTGGCTGGTGATATTTTTTCATGTTGGTCTGTAGCTGGGCTGTAGACAATTTAAACTTTGCCCGATTATATCAAAAATTGTGATTTCCTTTAGCATTGCTTGATAAATTGCCATCATCATTAAACTTGATTTATTCCAATTTAGAACATGCAGAGGATACTTAAAGCACCCATGATGCTGCGAAAGGTTTCTTGCATCGCCACATTGTTGGTCTTAATACCAGTCGTTTCTGCAGTGGTGACTCTCCGTCCAGTTTCCACCATCTACTTGCCGGACAGCTATAACGGAGAAGAAGGTCTCTATGGTATCGATCGTGCAGCAGTGGAGCAGACCGGCTATGATTCTACGAACAGAATTGCTTATTCTGCAGGTAAATAGCTTAAATGTCAATTTTCCCCCCCTTTGGCGTTACATAATTATCACAAAAATCGACTAAAACTCTTTTAGGAATTTGCATTTTTTTTCATTGTGGCATATGTTTACTGGATCACTGGATCACTGTGCAACACCCTCTAACAGTGATTAATAGTACATTCCCCCAACAATTTTTTAATATTCCCAACCGTTTTTCCTTGAAAATAAGACATAAGACAGGCTTTAAAAAAAGATTTCAACACTTAAATGTCTGGAAGGGTATATGGAGTCAATTCATTGCTTTGTGACGATTTACATTTATGCCTTGAAATGTAATTAAACTGTAATAATATAGTTGAGAGAAAGTTAAGGAATCGATCAGATCAGTTTTTCCCAATTTTTATGAACAATGGTCTATTTTCACTCAAACTTTAAGATTATCTTTAATTGTACATCTAGCATTGAAGTCACTACCTTAGCACCATGTTCTCTATTCTGGACAATGTTACCAAGTCCCTTTAATGGTGAGAATGCTCACCTACTGATTTACGGCTGCCGAAGCTAAAGGCAGGGTAATAATATCCCAAATCCTTTGGAAGCACATAGAGACGTTACATCATAATGTGATGCGGTATATATAGCAAAACATCATATTATTATCATATTGTTATGTACAAGTTAACGTTTCATGCAATTTGACAAACAATAACGATAAATTGTTATTATTCTCTATAGCTTCATTTACACCTATGCTGGAAATATTGAGAATTTCCGCGGCTGGCGTCCCGGCCTGGCGTCAATTCATTTCACTTCAAATCCCCTTGACATTGTGTACTTTTTCTTCTTGAAATCAATCATTGGCGTCATGTGTGTGAGAGTCGATCAACTCCTACACATTGACCTTCGGCTTCTATCAGCATCTCACTTCCTTTCATAAGATTAAGTCCCATTCACATTATGATGCTCTCATGCGCCTAAACCAACCGATGCAAAATATAAGTACTTTGATGATATAAATGAATGGCAATAAAGTGGCGGGAAGTGGGGGAGTGGGGGAGTGGGGGTAAAGAGAAGTAGCTTTGCATAACAAATCATTATCACTGATTTTTGTATCATGAGCCAAATGCTCTTTGCACAAGGGCGTCATTTCGATTGCGTCATCACCTATGCTAATCAAGCAAATAATGAATGCAAATAAATGCACATATGGCTCCGGTTGTCTCATGTTTGCTCGTTGGATTATTGCCAGCACAAACCACTGACCTATACCTCCTGGGCGGATCATCGCCCATTCCCATTCACTATACGTTACGTACTAAAAGGCTGTATTGTCTGACCGTTCATGAATATTCATGTTTTTGCTTACCTCGCCAAAATGTTTGCTTTTACTAAATAGAAAAATGACGGTGGCGGGGGGGGGGGGGGAGGGGTTGGATGAAATGGACTAAATGAACCAAGCAGAAGTGATATATGATAATTCATGCTTCTTATCCTTCGTGTGCTTGACATATACTCTTCAAGTCGCTTGGCAAACTGAGTCCAAAGTTCGACTTGTTTCACATGTGTATTATAGACAATGACGAGCTTGCAACCTATTTTGATAAAATGACGGTGGGTGAACTTTCAAAAGTCAATGGGACATGGGGTTCTAATGAAAGAGCTAGTGATAACGTACGTCGGGGTGGATGTGCTTTTCGTTTAAATAAAAAAAAATTATTTTTTTTTTTTAACGATTTTTGTTGTAACATTCCATAGGCTAACATGTTAGGCTGCTGACTCTGACGACAGCAATATGCGCGCCTTCAATTCGACTCAATGTTGACAGTTACTTTGCATTCTCTTTTTGGAAGATATCTCTCTCACGTAATTATAACGCGTCAATAGCTGACGCAGAGGCGTCATTTCGATTGCGTCATCACCTATGCTAATCAAGGAAGTAATGAATGCAAATAAATGCACGCGCCTTCAATTCGACTCAATGTTGACAGTTACTTTGCATTCTCTTTTTGGAAGATATCTCTCTCGCATATAACGCGTCAATAGCTGACGCAAAGGCGTCATTGCGATTGCGTCATCACATCTGCTAGTCAAGCAAATAATGAATGCAAATAAATGCACGCGCCTTTAATTCGACTCAACGTTAAAAGTTACTTTGCATTCTCTTTGTTGAAGATATCTCTCTCACATATAACGCGTCAATAGCCGACGCAGTCTTACCATGGACCTATTACCTATTCGTAATAGGTCCATGGTCTTACGCCGTCTTAATAGGGACTTTTAGATTTGCACGTTGTCAGCTTTGACTGCAATGTGTGACGTCATTTTAAGGCACTGCGCATGCGTTACGACGTCTCAGTCGGCGATCGAGAATGCGTCAACCTTGATATGCTCAAGGTACTAGTATGCCGCGTGCGCATAAAATATACAGTTCCTCAGGTAGACAAAGCCGAAACATCCCTTCCCTGCTATTATGTAAAAATGTGTAGAACAGGTGTCACATGCATATTCACCTGTTCTACACATTTTTACATAATAGCAGTGAAGGGATGTTCTTTTGTTGAGGGTAGAATGAGGAACTGTATATTTTGTCCTCTTTCTTTGTCCGTGATGTTCATAATGTTACTTCCTGCATGCATGTATATCGTCGAGTGCAATCTAAAAGATTTCTAATTGTAGTCAACATTGGCAGTTAAGTACGTTGACACGCATGATCAGTCGGCGTTCGTCGTGTTCTCGTCCACTCATTCTAAAAGTCCCTAATGACGCCTCGTGTTTAACGAGCAGATACGACATACACAATGATCATGACGGTTTTCAGAGGTTAAGGGGCTTTCACACCGGGCCTTGCGTAGAGTTGCGTAGCAACTACGCCGATCGTACGCAACCCTACGCAACTGTACGCGGAGGGACGCAACTGTACGCGGAGGGACGCGAATGGGTACGCGAGATGAACGCAAAAATTAAACATGTTTATTTTTTTTCGCGTACCTTCGGCGTAGATTTTACTACGCAACTGTACGCCAAGCCTACGCAACTGTACGCCAAGCCTACGCAACTGTACGCCAGGCCTACGCAACTGTACGCCAAGCCTACGCAAATGTACGCCAAGCCTACGCAACAATACGCTACCCTACGCCAGTCCGACGAAGCATTAAAAACGTATGGTATAAAGATTTGTTTTGGTATATACCTGGATGTAAACTTGGCAGGTATTGATCATTGATCATTCTTGCGTATAATTCTGTTTGTACTACTACAAGGTATTTCAGACTGACATGTTTTGTTTTGTCATGGTTTATTCAATTTGTGATAATTGACATCTCAGGCTGTTGATGTAATAAACAGAGATAAGATTCATAAACTGATGCCTCATGCGAAAAATTTATTATGTTTTGTGGAAATCTGTATGTATTTGTGTCGGTTTGTTTGCTTGTTTGTACGTTTGTGGTCCTGTTTGTATGTTTGTAATATAATTTTGTTTAATTGAAATGAGCAAAGAAATAATTTTGTCTCACTCTGTTAGTGAGACTGAGTGAGTGTGTATGTCAGAAGTATTTCTTTAAATCTAATAAATGACTAACATTTATATCATTACATTGTCACACACAAATACGCTACGGACCAAGGACAACATATATCGTCTTCAAACTTTCAGGAAACTGTTATGGAATGATATTTTACAAATGAGTGAAAAAAGGGATATGGTCAACAAATATCAGACTTCTGTCCACATTTATTCACAAATCAAAATAAGCGCTCTCTTTTGTTGGCGTTTTGAGGTATCAAATAACATCACGTGACCTTGCAGTGTTCATCAAAAGAAAGTTCATATATTACCCTTTTGAATGATACATAGTACAATAATGTAGTACATCAACAAAAATGTCTGAATTTGTTGGAAAATAAAATCTTGAACAAATTAACATTACTGCAAAATAACCTCAGCAGTTGCTAATACCTACTAAAAAAAATGAAAATTTAACGGTCAAAAACGTGTACCAAATGCCACTTTTTACCATTAAAACTTATGGCAGGTTTATAAATGTTATTTTCTGCACTCACTATTTTACGCAAATTGGCGTTTCAGCCCTATTTCACTCTTGCAAAAGAGACCCACTGCCCCTTGGATGTCACAGTTTGTCAGAATGTTATTATTATACTAAGATCAAGTTATGTTCACATGTACATGTAATAACATGTACAATTCTTTGTACACTGCACAGTTCATTTATACAATAAATTGAACTGTCTTCTAACATATTTGTTTATTATATATGTTTATAAAGCGCCAATGGCTATACTCGCGGCTCCTACGAGCATCTATTGCATTTTTACATAGCATTTTCGCACACAGTAAGCAACCGTACGCAACCGTAAGCAACCCTACGCCAGGCCTACGCAAGCGTACGTAACCCTACTCCAATTGCCTACGCCGTAGGTACGCGGTGCCTACGCACAGGGTACGTAAATATACGCCATCGTACGCAAGCATACGCATAACCTACGCAGGGACTACGCCGAAGCATCAATTTATTCATGAGTACGCAGCTTAACTTCGGCGTAGTCGGTACGTAACACTACGCAACTTTACGCAGATCCGGTGTGAAAGAGGCTTTAGATGAAGCATCAGTTGGAGTATCTTTGTACTTTGCTCTCATGGTCCTTTGTCTTGTAAATTATTTCATTTCTTTTGCGTCCTGTCTTAGCATGCCATTCTTTGTTGTCAGTCTGTTTCCTTTAAATGTTCACCCAGAGCTGTACAATTCATTTCGTTATAAATTTTCAAATTATGGATTAATTATTATATCATCTCTCCTCACGTACAAATTCATTCATTTACTTGTCCCTTTTTTTGTTCTTTTTCTTTTTTGATTTTCATGTATTCATTGCGTAAATTAATGATAATCCTTATTTGAGGAATCTATATTCTAAAAGCTCTGCTTCTCAGTGGATCTCTCTATTTCCACAGTTTTTCATTAATTAAAAAAAACATGCATCATTTTCAGCAAATCTTTACATTTGAATAATGATTTGCAAAATACATTATATTAATGTACCTTAATTTCGTTGATAAATTTGTTATGTCATAATGGTTTCTATTGATTATTCTGTTTAAAACGATCAGAAAAAAATCATACTGAATCATAGGTGAACAAGGTTTTAGTGCCATCAATCCGTTATCCATAGTCAAAATAAAACTATCCCTTCTTTCGCTAATCATGTGGTCATTGTTCAGGTTTTGTAATGACACGTTGCCATTGACACCTGTGTAGTGCTACCGATTTCCGTTTTAAACTATTACGCAATAAGTGTAGCCCACTTGGCTGATAACTACACACAATTACTTTTAGGTGTGGGTTCTTGCACTACTATATCACTGATTATCAGTCACACGATCCATTTATCATACTGAGTCAACGGTCTGATTTTGATCGGTCGTCTACTATACTTTGCCGTACGTGACAGGGGCGTAGCGTACGTGTGTCTACCCTTCCAGGGGGCCACTTGCAGTGGTTGTGTGGATTGCGGCATCGGCCTTTAAAAAGAATTTCCCCCTTCTACATGTACGTTCATTACCCCCCCCCCCCCCTTTTTTTTCTTTTTGTTTTATTCTCCTTTTCTCTCTCTCTGTCGCTCTCTGTCTGTCTCTCGTCCAGACGTCCCTCTCTCTCTATTTATCTCTCTCTCTCTCTCCCTTCTCTTTTTCTGTTTTCTCTTATAACCATTCGATTCCGAGAGGATGTTATATTCTTTGTAGTCATGTACATCACTTTGAAACCAAACAAACTAGCAGACAAAACAAACCAAGTATGCTAGATGTATAATATTTGACCGTGTTTTACTTTGTTTCTTCATAAATATGGTGGTACTGAGAATATCGACTGTATTCCACATGTTATATTCACATCTAATTTTCACTATGATTGATTGATACACGTCTGTAAAAACCAAATACACACACACACACTACGAATACAGTTGAAGCTTCTACCAACCTTAACATTTAGTATAGGCACAGGAGTGGGCGAAAGCTTGCCTACTAAATTTGAAGGTTAGTAGAAGCTTAAACTACATGATATGATTATTCAAAGTTTAATGTATCCGTTTCTTCTTTTTAGAAAAATATTTGATATCATAGTTGTCACTGTTTTCCCGAACACAGGTGATAACTACATCCACATCACTGATTGGTCGAATGTGACCACGCCCACAATTCTGGAGCGTTTTGCAGTCGACACGACATGTAATGATATCGCGACCTGCGGTGACTTTGTGGGGTTCGTGCTCCAGGGAGAAAGCACGACCGACAATGGAACTTTGCATGTTTACTCCCTCTACGACAAAGTATCTGGAAATTGGACACAGCTTCATGAAATATCACGTACGATATATAAATATGTACACATCTGTCCAGGGACGTGATAGAGAAGGACTGGAATCAAGCCGGCGAAACTCTTGTAATTTATTCAAACGCATTCGTGAGTAAAAGCGTAACAATGGGATGTGTAACATTCCACATGGCTTTGAAGTTCCATGCTCTGAACACCCGATACAAGCTGCGACATTGAAGTCATTGACCAGTTTTGGAAAAATGATGCAATATGTATTGACCCGCTTTTGTATCACATCCAACATGTGTTGGAGCTGCGTCCAGTAGTCATTGAGCGCTATTTTATGACCTACTTTTTGTGGTTAGACTCATTAACCAGGCGACAGCGCCCAGCAATATTTTTTCTACAAACGACTGTAGCGCCAGGTTACCCCGGCCATACATCCAGGGGCAGATCAAAGACTTTACAGGGGGGGGGGGGGGAGAGGAAGCTTGAAATATACGAAATTGCAAGAATGAAGCCTTCAACTGGATGCGGTCCCCGGATAATCTTAGCCTTTTGGCAGATTCTAAGGCCTATCCAAATGCTTAAACAGAATATGTATGTGAACACATTTTTTTCGGGAGAAAAAAAGGGGGGGGGGCGTGCGCCTCCCAGTACCAGGCATCCACTGGATCTGATCCCCGACACCGAACACCTGGGGAGGTTTCTCGAAACCGTCATTAAGTCTAACTTTTTAGACATCGTATTGAAACGTGTGATAGAGATCTAACACGTGTTTCTACCAAATCTCCACGAACTTAGACTTATGACAGTTTCGAGAAACTAGCCCTCGCTCTCAATCTGGCTCATCCACGGCCACGCTGGAAGCTCGGATGTGACCGCCTGCGATGCATGCCCCGGACGCGACGGCATGCAGCCCGCTCTCGAGCTAACTCTCCATCGCATCGTGCAGCTGTCTTTCTTCTCGTTCACGAACACGGTTGCCCGACTGAAAGTACTAGACCACATTAGTATTCTGACATCAAGATAGGTCTCTATTATGTGCCCAGCCGTCTGATTAAGGTAGGTTCTACAGTAACACCGTCTTTTATTCTTTTTTAAATAAATCTAACTTGCACATTCAAATGGAAATGATAGCCCTACCAGGTTCGCCGGGCCCGCCGCTCCCGCCCGGCAGGATACCTAGGCTGGTGGACATCACGAACCATGTCCCTGGTTTTGCCCACACAAAGCTGCATTACTATCCTGGCGCTGGCTGTGTATTAAAAACTGTTCATATTGATTTTCAGCATTTCAAACTACACTGTACAAAACTCAACTGATTTCACTCAAAATCGGTACTTTAGTGATAGTTGATGCCCGGCTCCACCCCCCCCCCCCCCACTCGGTGTTATTTAGGGTACGCATATGCGTGTTCCAAGTGACCCCCCCCCTTTTCAGCAAAAGTCCGGTGTGTAAAGTCCCTGCCCCCCCCCCCCCCACTCAGTGTTTAGGGTATGCATATGCTCGTTCCCTCTTTTTTAAAGCACCCCCTATCTGAGGACTGCCAACATTTTCGAACCCCCCTTTCGCGGGCTTTTCATGGGCTTTTCCTGCCTTGGAGACCCCCCTAAATCAGGAAAAATTCTCAATGTACCCCCCTAAATTCAGAATAATTTCTCAGGAGTCCAAAGAGATGAGAGAAAAAAAAGAAAAAACACCCCCGGCCCTTTTTAAAGAAATCTCTGGGTGAAAAGTTAAATACACCCCTTTTTTTTACAATTCTCGGGCCGGACTTTGTTGCACGAAAAGTACCCCTTTACCTGACATTTTGGTAACACGCATGCGGTCATTCCGACCCCTGAGTGGGGGGGCCGGGGTAAAGTCAATACGGGTCGACCTTTTTCTTTTGTTATACAGGCCTTTTTCAGCACCCCCCCCCCCCCCCCCTTTTCAGCAAAATTCTGGTGTGTAAAGTCAATACGGGTCGACCTTTTTCTTTTGTTACGAAAAGGACATCTTGGTAACACGCATGGGGTCCATCCGTTCTCGGAGTGGGGGGGGGGGGGGGGGGGGGCGGGAGTTGATGACACCTAAATAGCATACAATTTGTTCAACTTAGGTCTATGTTTAGTTATACTTAGAGATCTAGAATCTAGTCTATAGTCATATAGATCTAGACTAGAAAGAAAAATTTGAAAATTCAAATCGTGAGTCTACTGTCAAACTTGCTGATCAACCACTTTGTATACATTGTGTGCATTAGTGTGCAATTGTGTGCAATGTGTTCATTGTGTGCTATTGCTGCCTCTCAGCACGTACATGTAACAGCGCTAGAGGACAATACGCCTAAGCATTGACTCTAGCCTTGCTGGAGTGGTTTTGCCCTGCAGGCCTGGGTGGAATACGATATAAAATATCAAAAACTGTGACTCTAATGATTGCATTTTAGGCGTGGACTTTACGTAAGGTAGTATATGACGTTCAAATCAGATTTCTTAATAATCATGCCATATGACCCATGTGCATCAACTTTTCACACGTATAGGCTACTGTCGGTGTCATCATGCATCCTCAGCTCATGGTAGCCGCTAGACGCAGGTTGTAGATCTAATAACATTGATATCACTTGGCCTATAGCCATCATTTAATAATATTCAATCTGAGCTGTATGGCCCTACATGTTATCAGTGCCTGTGATATATGGTGTAATATTGAAGCCCTAATCAAAATTGCGCTTCAAAATGATCATGATAGAAATGCCTCAAAGAAGTAAAAATCTGTTAGTTTGAGTGACCATTTTTACCATACTCATTTTCCCCAAAAGACTGTAGTGTACATGTATGTAATAAAAAACTGTTGGGTAAACAAAAAATGAAATTTCGATTTCCAATCATAAATATTTTGATAATCAGACAGCTAGGCAATCGGCTTGTAAAGTCATGGGATTCCTGACTGACCTAAACGTTTGTAATCATGATTGCAGCATGAGCTAATGATCCAGGATTTTTTCTTCAGAATCTGAGGCAATGTTACCGAGCCACTTAATTGATACCCGTACCCCTATCAAGACTGATAATTGATATAAAACAAAAATTCAAATTTGTTCATAATAACCACTAGAAGTACCCACACTAAAAAAACCTTACCCACTGGTGGTAGCTGGTAATACTAGTATGATTAGTATTACTATACTGTAGGACTAGTAATATAAACTCTTCTTTCTTCTCATACAAATCACTTTAAAATAATACAAACATTTAACAGAAATGTAAATATTTGATACTGAAGAGATGGCAATTTGGTGTGTCACTCTCGATATGGGTGCCAATTAAGGCTAAGTGACATCCATATCATATTTCATGTTATCACCTAGCCCTAAGGCTATTCTAACCAGTCTAGCGAACAAGCTGTTGGTTGTCCCTGTTCTGTAATTGATCATCTTGGTTGCACTCACATTTATGGAAGTTTATGCAAATTTATGCAAGTTTATCCAAATTAATTGTTGACACTATTGGGACCTTATATGTGACTGTAGTGGAATTCACTGCTGCAGGGACGGATCCAGTCTGCAGAAAGGGAAGGGGCCGGCTGAAAGGGGGCCCAATTCGTGAAAAATGTTGAGCAACGAGTTAACACCCACCACCCCCCCCCCTTGCTCCCCCCTTTCTCCAGGGGGGGGGGGGCGTCTTTTTTAAATCTAAAAAAAGGTTAAATTTACCTGTTTATGGGGCCAAGTGAGGGGGTCCCGCGGCCCCCCCCCCAATCTGGATCTGCCACTGCACTGCTGCAATAGTGAAAAACAGACACCATAATCTCTCTTCTCACAGAAGATTTAATATACCTAATGTTAAAGGGAAATCCACCTTATTCTCTAGTATTAGCAAACTACCAGTGGAAGGCTGAACAAATATAAGAAGCACAATGGGGACAATTCGATTTAAATTTAAATCAGACTAAAAGTGACGAAGTTACATGTACACATTTTTGAAGTTGTAAATTTGTAATCATTAAAACATGTAGGTATGGGCTCTTCAAGTTGGCTGAATCAGTAACGTCTATAGGATGTAGTGGCGGACAACTTTTCCATTTGTTCCAACACACAGAATGACTAAAATGTAAATGGCAAAAAAAAAACATACATGTATGACTCAGAAGGTTCTTTATATCTTTAGAGGACCTATAAATAAACTGATATCCACAACGAAAATTTCCACAAGGAAGAAGGCACTTAGGATTATGTTTTGTATACAACAAACAGGAGAGTAAATTATCCATACATTTCTCCATCACGTATTTCAAACTTTTGCCATTCTCTTTCTCTTACAGTGTATTTTTTTAAAACCCAATTCAGGGACTCTTCAACTCACACATGTAATGTAATTTATGCTACATGTATGTTTCAGAGGTGAAGTAGACAACAAACAGAAGAGTTATCAATGTCTACATGAATGTACCAAATTGCCAATTTGAGATTCACATTTATTTAGTGATTTCATATTTCAAACATTCATAACTCTTAGTATTGGTCTGATTTATTTCAAACTTTTGCCATTCTGTTTCTCTTACATTGTATTTAAAAAAAAAAACTCAATTCAGGGACTCTTCAACTCATACATGTATTGTAATTTATGCTACACGTACATATTTTGTTTTTCAGAGTTGAAGTTAAATTTTGAATAATTTTTTCCTCATGTACATGTATATATCTATGAATGGTCAATCCCTGCTATTAATACTAGAACACAAGACATATTGAAGCCTCTTCAACAGGTACATTTTGTAAAGCTATATGGTGGAGTACAACTGCTGTGAGTATACTCAAACTTGTGTGTGAGTTTTGACAAGGGAAATAAATCACCAGCCCCCCAAAAAGCCTCAAAATTTCACTTGATCAAGGTGACAGAGATCCAAGTTATGGAATTGTATGGAAATAAGATTCTAAATCGTGAAAAGGATTTATATTTTTTAATTTGTGACATATTTCGGGTGTTTTTAAGTACGCTTCAACAAAGAGGTAGGCCACCACCAAAATTGACACATCCCCAATTATTAATGATTTCCTGTTCTTTGGATGCTTCTTCTTTATACAAAAATAGAAGGTATTAGTGGGCAACTTCTCTGTGCATTAGTGAGTTTATGTCATTTTTGTTTTCTTACATTTTTATGTAAAACATGTCAACCATTCAAAGTCATGAGGTGATGTGAATGAGAAAATAAAGATAAACATAGTTGATTGTAAACATGGAGGATGATAACATTTAATATAAAGAATACATGCGAAAAAGGTGTGAAAGAGAAAATGAGTGAAGGAAGAAGAACAACGATAACTGTTTAGATACAAATGAGAAAAATAAAGGCACACACAGGGAAAGAGAGAAGAACCAATGAAAGAAGACAAAAACTGAGTGAAAAGTCATATCCTATGTAGACAGAAATAGGGGAAAGTGAAAGAAGAATATAAAAAACAGTATATGAATAGAAGATAAGTAAAAGATAAAAGAAGGATAAAATAAGAGAACATGAAGCGAGGACAGAAAAAAGAAGGAAAAAGATGTAGACAATAAAAAAGGAATAACATAGAAAATGAGAGAAAGAGGAAAACAGAAGGAAAAAAAGACTAACATAGGGTTATCTCAATAAAAGGAGAAATTTAAACAAATAATAAAACAGAAGAATAGAAAACTGTAAAGTGCTGCATGATATTGAATGTAAATATATGTCACAAGCTTTCTATCTGGGCAGATTTCTCCTGGGTAGGTACATTTTGAAATTCTAATCACCTACTCGTCATCAAAATGAAATGACCTAATAAATAAAATTATGTGATTTTTTATTTTTCTCATCAATGATGATTCATTAATTTTCAGATTTCCTGTTCTTCATCCCAAGTGTTATTATTTGTATAACCGATTTATGTTCTATAGTATTTTGCTCCAAAGTTACTATCCCGTTTCATTCTATAAAATACACGATAAGCAGACTCTAGATTTGTGCAGCTACTTGTACATATATGTACATGTCCACTTTATTACCCCGTATCTGTAGCTAGATATTTGGGATGCCAATTTGAAACAAAGTCTGTCAAAAGTACCCTCCTTTATACCCTATTTCCAATGACACCCATGTACCTGTATTCCTGTTAGGTGCTTAACATTGCAAAAACTTAAAACAAAACAGTACCTGGAACTTGCAGCTGCAAAGAAAGAAAGAGACAGAGAGAGAGAGAGAGATTTAAAGAGAGAGAAAAGGAGATCATACATGTATGAGAATAATAAACTGGAAAGAGTGACTATTATTGATTGCAAAAGTGACTGCAATTATTTGTCAGTAAATAAATTAAATGTAAATTACTTTGGTATGTAGAAGGAAAATTGCAAGGTTCAGAATTCAGAATTATTTTCTAATCTGCCCTTCTCTATCACCTCCGCATTAACATCATCACCCCTTTTTAAATATCCATCTGGTATCCCTCTAATAGAAAACTGAACAGCTTTTGAGCCATAATGCATGGCCATCCAGAGGATTTGTTTATGTTGGGGACCGGGGTAAAATGTAATAAATTTCATTTTCTGTTTTTTATTTTGTTTATGGAAACTGCCCCCTATCCTAGCCCCCGCTTCGTACAGTCATGGTCCAGTGACAAAGCAATGGCCTCGTAACTGTGAGGCCCCAGGATCAAAACCGTGTCGATGTGCTATATTAGTGCCCTTTTGTGGGGCATTAATCCTTGTTACTGTCATTTATGACTTAAGGGCGTAGGTCCCCTATTTGATAAGCATAGTAGCATACACATGCTTTAGCAGTCACGCAAAACACACATTGTCAAATTATTATTCAATAAAATCGGAGAATGGATACTATTATCTAGATCTATTATTTTTAAATTATTTTAAAAATAATTCCATAAAGTGGGGTAAAACAAAAATATTCCAACTATATGAGTGACAGTGTATAATGTGAAGCATCCATGTTGCACTTTCTCCCTCTTCGTATTCTTATGCCATTTTAAAAACTATTTATTACAAATCTTTAAGATGATAAGACCCTACATGTATTGTACATTACATGTACATGTGCACATATTTTCAGAAGAGTCATATTATTGAGTGGAAAATACAGATTTTCTATTCAATTTCCATTATGTTCTATAGATTAGGTAAAGCTTAATTAATTAATATAATTTGAGTTAAAATACATGTTTCTCTGAGGATCCAAAACCATTGAATACTATTGATTACCCAAGATTTAACTAACCATGGTCAGTTATCTTCCATTACCATAATATTTTGCAATTTTTCTGAATTTGTATAGAAATAAATGAAACTAAAGTATAATTTGCATAAAAGATAATGTTTTTCTCCAACAATAATCATCTCATTATCCTTTATTTTTGTTTGTTTGTAGTTGTTTTTTATTGATATATTTTATGTATTTCCTGTACAAAGATATTAATTGCATAATTGTTCTCCTTTGAATTAATCTTTTTTTCTATTTTGATCCAATTTCCAAAAGATTACCCCTTATCCCTACAGTATATGCAATCTCCTACATGTATATACTACATGTAGCATTAAAAGTTGGGCAGTCTTCCTTTTAAAAGTTATTGGATTTTTGTTTGAGTGTCTATGTCAAAGTTATTCTTATGCACATCAGTCCATATACAAATTTATTCTTCAACTCTGGTATGATTTCCATTCAGTTTGGTATATATTGTATACAGTGTATATTACGTAGAGCCGTTCCTTGGTTTTAGCGGTCTATGGTTTTAGTCTTTAAAAGAGGGTTGGGTGTGGAAATTTGTTCCCCCCCCCCCCCCCCCCCCCCCCCCCCCCCCCTCTGTGCAAAATTAATGACTGCTGTGGATTGCAACCTGTAAGTTTTACAGTGCACATCAACTTTATAATTAGAAGTTACCAAAGTTGGAACTGGTACATTTTTTGTATTATATGCACTGAATAGTAACTTTGAGACTAAATTTGCATAAAATCTGACTGTCCATACATTTTAGCAGTAATTTATTGTTTCCATCGTTGCAATGCCAAATGAAATAATAATTATAACTTGCAGTAAAATCTTAGGATTTTTGTTTTATCTACAGGGTGTCTACTGTCTAAAAAGAATATGCAACAATATTTTTATTGGATACATTTTAAACGGTACTCATCCATTCATTTTGTTGGCAGTGCTGTGTTAGTATTATCTAAATACCATTTGTGTACAAGGAACAATACTACCCCACAAACTTAAGTTAGGATTGTTTTTTGCTAGACGTATATGTTGCATGCATCAGTGCATGTAACTGTCGGTACTCCATACTCCATACGCCTGCATATGTAGCGTTCCATACTCTCATATCATAGCAACCCATTTTTGAGAAGCACATTATTGTACTTCGATCACGATGTAAAACCACGGCAAAGTTAGCCTGTTTTTATCGTAAAGTTAAACTACTTGGTCTGCCCATATTATTTGGTCTGCACAGTGGTAAGCAATTAAACATGTGTTATTTGATTGGATTGTAGTATCAGTGTTTGTGACATAGGTTTCGTCACTTAACTATAAATACGGTACCACAGATTATTTGATGATATAATGTTGCATGCCATTGCCCATGTTATAATACGGTACCGGTACGGTATAGCATTATTCAGAACTGTAGATCTAGGCCTAACTGTTGTTAGAGGGTGAAGTACATTCGCACTCACTTTCAATGAACATAGTCACAAGATAAGATGTTTATATTTAATCTCCAATCTTGTTGCTCACACAAACGTGTTTAATAATAAGAGCATGAAGTTAGGTACGTATTATTACATTGTGGTTGGTTATGATACATGTATGATGTATTTATTTAGTAGTCTAGATCTAGGTCTAGTTTATGCTTTTAAAAACAAGAATGCTAGCTTGATAACAAGATATTTGTTTAGTAAGCACTGTGCTTTCTAAAAGACCCCTGTTACACATGCGTCTGAAAGTGGACTGAGGCCGGCCCCGGAGTCGGCTCGACGTATGTGTAACACCAACTTTTTTTCGAAAAGCGGGACTGAGGCCAGGTGGACTCAGTCCACCTCTGGATGTGGTTTGAGGCCGGCCTCAGTCCCGCAATCAGTATGTGTAACACCAAAGTGGACTCGGGGCCGGCTTATAAGCGGAAGTGACGTAACCTGTCATCATTATCAACATAATTCATTGGGCGCGCTTGCCACCTTCTTTTATGTTATTCTTTGTTTTTATCATTCTATCACTCTCTCTTTCTCTCTTTCCTTATGTTATTCTTTGTTTTTATCATTCTATCACTCCGTCTTTCTGTCTTTCCTTATGTTATTCTTTGATTTTATCATTCTATCACTTTCTCTTTCTGTCTTTTCTTATGTGAAATGTTTTTATCATTGATCCTTTTCTTTTTCTGTCTTTCCTTATGTTATTCTTTGTTTTTATCATTCTATCGCTTTCTCTTTCTGTCTTTCCTTATGTTATTATTTGATTCTTCCTTCTTTCATCTTCTCTTATGTTATTCTTTGTTTTTATCATTCTATCACTCTCTCTTTCTCTCTTTCCTCATGTTATTCTTTGTTTCTTCCTTCTATCACCTTCTCTTAAGTTATTCTTTGTTTCTATCATTCTATCATTTTCTCTTTCTATCTTTCCTTATGTTATTCTTTGATTCTTCCTTCTTTCACCTTCTCTTATGTTATTCTTTGTTTTAATCATTCTATCGACTTTCTCTTTCTGTTTTTCCTTATACTATTCTTTGTTTTTATCATTATATCGCTTTCTCTTTCTGTCTTTCCTTATTTTATTCTTTGTTTCTTCCTTCTAAAATCCTCTCTTTCTGTCTTTCCTTATGTTATCCTTTGTTTCTTCCTTCTATAACCTTCTCTTTCTGTCTTTCCTGATGTTATTCTTTGTTTCTTCCTTCTTTCATCTTCTCCTATGTTATCCTTTGTTTTTATCACACTTTCTCTTTCTGTCTTTCCTTATGTTATTCTTTGTTGTATTTATTCTATCACTCTCTCTTTCCTCATGTTATTCTTTGTTTCTTCCTTCTATCACCATCTCTTATGTTATTCTTAGTTTTTATCATTCTATCACTTTCTCTTTCTGTCTTTCTGGAGTCCGCCCCAATGTCAGCTCGTGAAAAGGCGACGTGAGGCCGGCCTATGTGTAGACGCAAAATTGCGGGCCCGAGATCATTTGTAACGGGGGTTTGATGATCTCGAGGCGGCTTCAAATTGCAGGTGTGAGGCCGCCTCCGGGGCCCGCTTTA
This sequence comes from Strongylocentrotus droebachiensis, assembly GCA_035222895.1. Classification (NCBI taxonomy): domain Eukaryota; kingdom Metazoa; phylum Echinodermata; class Echinoidea; order Camarodonta; family Strongylocentrotidae; genus Strongylocentrotus; species Strongylocentrotus droebachiensis. The sequence goes on from JAVYIG010005514.1 coordinate 38,452, forward strand.
AAAGCCGACGCATGTGTAACAGGGGTCTAAGATGAGTACTTGCTTGCAATAGTTAATTGCTTGTCATTTATTATTAAGCGTGCGATGTTATTTCCGCACATTTGCATGGTTTGGGCCAGAATGTTAAGGTCAAGTTAGACACTTAAATACCAAAGTTGAAAGGTTAACATGGCATCAATTGATATACTTTTCTTTGGCTTTGTTTGATAGTTCTTACGGCAACATGTAAAGCGACTTTGTACTTCCAAGTTGATGGCTAAATCAGCTAAATCGGCGTCATCTATCAAGTTAACGGCTTATTCGATATTCGAGAGTAAGATTGTAAGCCTGTAAACTTTCTTCAAGGAATGATGGCAATAAAGGAAGCATGATTAAAGTGCCCGTATACGGTACAAGACCTGTGACTGTATTCATTTATGTGGTGTAAACGTGTCATATCGAGAGGGGCAGGCACAGTGCACAAGAATACTGTGGCTTCTACATTTTACAACAAACTTTCAATTTAAGTCACTCTTATTTCTTGGAAACAATACCATCATTGATTTGAAAGAAAATAATATACTTATTCATGCAGCTCTTCAAATATTTATTTTAAGTTAAACAACAACTACCAAACATTGATTTTATATCATCCATTTCAGCAGATCTACATGAACATGTATTAACAATACCTACATCTAGTTTTTGTATTGTATATTGTTATGCAGATTCATATGAGTAGAAATGTATATGTCTTGGCAGCTCCTGATTCAATTATATCCTCTCTCTCTCTCTCTCTCTCTCTTCTACCTTTTATCCCTCTTTTCCCCTCTTTTTTCCCCTTTCTTACTTTCAATCACTCTAGCTACCTCTCTCTTCCCCTTTTTGATCGCAGGAAGTTGCAATATTGTTATTATGTCACTGTAATAGTTCTGTATAAATGCAACTTTACATGTGTATACTTATACTTAATTGTAACTATTGCTCTTACCCAAACTACAGTCTTCTTTGGAGCAAACTGACAGACATTTGCAGTAGTATACAGCTGAAATGGAATTTCCGTTCAACCAAACAGTATACGTCAAGGCTATTTCTCAGCAACGAGGGTTAGCTCCAGGTAGCAGTAAAGCCAGTAGCAGGTACATGTAACAATATCTTAAAAACATTTACTTACCTGTAAGTCCTTTTCATGTGAAGATGATTCAAAGTACAACTATATTTATTTATTGTATAAAATGACCTGCTTTCATAAAGTCCTCTTGTGAAATCTTATGAATTTGAGTCCAATCCCCCCCCCCCCCACCCCCTTCCTGTTTTTCTGGCTTCTATGTATTCTTTGAGCCAGCCCTTTGACGTATGCTTCGATCTTTTAAGTTGCAAATTTAGAAATTGCTTTCTTCAGTCAGCAACATAATGCATGATTCACATAGATTAGGGATATGTACCGGTAACCCATAAGATATAAGAACAAATTGCGATAATGAAATGAAGTGTGGAAGAGAGGATCTGAGCTAGAAGACTATAAGGAGAATGCAGCCAAGGCTAAGCAGCAGGAACCAGTTTAGGCTTCACTCAAGACACAATATAGTTTTTGCAATGAGCTGTTAAATACTGGGTCTTTCCTTGCAGAGTAATAAGGGAGCAAGAGAAAGACCATCACCATGTATACACGTAGCAGAAACACAAAGCAAATAAATTTGAGACATTTTATGATTAATTATGTAGGAAGCCAAATCTAATTTCAAATGTCACTTGTCATCTTTTATGTGATAGATCTACAATTATCATAACAGTAATGTTTGTAGCCTTAAAAAGAAATTGCAAGAGGAATGTCAATAAATAAAGTCTACACCATTCACAAGATGCTAATTTGCATTTAACACCATTCCAACAACTTTCAAATCAACTCTGGCAATTTCAATAACCTTTTGTTGTACATCCCATAGAAAATCATGTTCTGATTCTATATAATACATCTTTGTAAATACATCTTTGTAATGTTTGCAAGTTTCAGAAGATGTACCCTGCAAGGCCATCAAAATTGCGACAATAGTTCCATATGTACATGTAACCACCACTAAAATTGAAGGAAAAAATATGGGTATGCTGGGTTAGGATTAGGATGAGGGTGAGGGTAGGCTATACAGCTGTACATCGATTTTAGTGGGGTTATATGTATGGAACTCTTTCCGAAATTGCCTGTTGATTTTTTTTCCTTTCTCTTTAGGTAGTTGCAGACATGTTGTTTTGGTCATTCAGTTTTTTGTCTGTAGTTTTTCTGCTTTTCTCAGAACCATCATTATATCAAGGTAGACTTCCCCTTTGATAACCAAGTTTTGTCAGTGTGTGTAGTGAACATTCCCTCTTTTTCCAATACACTTTCGCAATATAATTAAATAGTTATAGATTAATTGTAATGCATTGAAGTATCTTTGCAAGTTCATATTTTCATGGTTTCATGATTTGATTTATAACTGTTTTAATGCTAACCCTGATGAAACAGTATTGTAATTATTATGTACCTACATGTAATATACACTCAGCCATAAACTTTATCATATTCAGGAAGATATCCTGCAAATGATGAAATCTATGATCATGGTTCTATTAACCTATATAATTTTCAATTAAACCTCCTTTACAGAAAGGGGAAATCAACAAGTGGCACATTCATGTTTTTTTTAATAACTTATATGTGTAGATAGAAAAAATGCCTCACAAGGCTTTTCAAGATGATGTGGTCATTACCTCTTAATAGATTATATGTCAAAGTGGTTACAGTATGAGAGAACCTTTTCCACGTATGTAGGAGGATAGCCTTTAGATATATATTTGAAATTGAATTTCCAATCATTTTCTCTATAGATAAATGTACAGTATATGAAGAATATATGATATCTAGAGACTTGATAATGACATGTTCGATAATAATCAGTTTGTGTTCTTAATAAGATGCATTCATTCATTCCTAAAAGAAAGGCTTTGGAGCATACATGAATTTAAAAAAGAAGTCTATCCCACTTTAATTGTAAATTTTTTATTAGAGACCTTTTGTAAAACCCTGAGAGAATCAATTTGATTTGTTTACGCGATTGTTGTATTTTTACCATTCACGCTATCATTTTCTTCTTTTTCTATGCAGGCTTGAAGTAACACACATGTGCAGCGTTTCAGTCGAAAACGAATACCACCCATTCAAAATCGGTTATAGGATCTTGTCCATATGTCCATATTTGTGTATGCATGTGAAACATGGACCATGACAGCAGACATTAAAAGAAGGATACAGGCACTGGAGATGAAATGTTTCCGCAAACTCCTCAGTATCTGGTATAGAGATCACATAACCAATGAGGTAGTGAAAATCAGAATTTGAAACACCATAGGGCCGTATGAAGACCTCCTGACTTCAGTGAAAAGATGCAAAGTAAACTGGTATGGGTATGTCACATGATCATTTGGACTGGCCAAGACTATTCTACATGGAACAGTACAAGGAGGGAGACGAAAAGGCAGGCAGAGGAAACGATGGGAAGACAACATTAACAAGTGACCTTGACTGAAACATCATACTTCGTAAAGCCAAGAACCACGAGGAGTGGAGGAAGCTGGATGTATAAATCTTCAGTGGTGCCCCAAGGGTCAGCCAGACTGTGGGATAGGTGAAGGTGAAGGTGAAGGAAGCTAAGAATCAGATAGTTAGGCATTATATTGGATCATTTATCCTTTCCTTCAAAAGGAATGTTGCTTTATACTGTAGCACATAAACAATGCTTTTTAATTGGCAATATTTCAGTTCAGTACGCTTGTTATTAATTTCATCAAACATTAAAAAGTAAAAGGGAGAAACACTGTCATTTGAAAATCAAAATGTAAGTCATAATAATTTCACTGTCTAACTATCTGAATCTTGTCAGGATCCATGTACGAGTTAGTGCAATTCTTTTCTCTTCACTACAACCGCATTGATTTACTTTAATAGCATGTTACTAGGTACATCAATTGATGAGAAAAAGCAGCAAAACGCTTTAAATTTGTTGTAGTCTTAAAATTAAAGTTGCAAGTTTCCTAAAAAAGGGAATTTTAGAACACTCCTTCAACTGACATGCACAGACATTATACTTATTAATTTCCATACATTAATGTCTTTGTAATGCATGTTACCAAACAAAAAAAAGTATCATCAACCATTTTTGTCATTTCCTGTGCAATTATTTTCACATCCTGGCTTAACAGTACATAAACAGTGCTCTTTCATTTTGAATATTTCAGAAAAATGCATTTGCATTATGATACATGCAGGTATAGTTGGTCAAGTAAGAATATATTTACAGCATGCTCACAATGAATTCATTAAATCGCCATTGAATCTAAAAGGTATGTTATACCTCATTGTATATTCAGAAGGAAAAAGTGTGAGTGTGTTTGTTGCATATGATTCTTTCTTGGTACCAAAGCTGTAATAATTGCATATTTGTGATTCAGCATAATACTTTGTTCATTACAACAACACAAATGTCATAATTTTCCAAAACGGTAGTGTAAAGAATAATGTAAGATTGAGGTGAAGGGAAAAGTACTTCAAGATTGTTACATATATTCTCTATACGTATCAACTAAAATGTAAGTTTTCAAATGAGATACTATTTTGTCCCCAGATGAAATAAGTAATGGATCTTTTTTGTTAAATGTCAGCAAATGATCTAAATGAACATGTGTTCGGGTATATCAAATCTTGTACATGTAGTTTCTATAGCTAATATAGTTTGGAGGACTCAAAGATAGAAAAACTGCTGATTGATTAATTATCCTTCTTTGTACTGTTCAAAACATAAACATAATCAATTTAGTAACAGACTAAATTAGATAATGTGTAGAATATTTTAAAACTAATTAAGTTAATTGTTAGCTGGGTGGGTGATAAGGGTGGGTCGTATTTCGTTACATTAGGGATGGTAGGGGATATTTGAATAGATTTTAATGCTTTTTGTTAGTGTTTTTTTGTTTAATTTAATTTAATTTGATTTAGTTAAGTTCAGTACAAGTACAATGTTTTTTTTTATATTTATATATTTTAATTATGACTTACTATTTTGTTATATCATTACTTATTATAGTATCATTATATATATATTGGACTCCATGGAAGAACAGAGCCATTAGGTTAATGGCTCTGAAATGGACTATCCAACCGTTTTATCATTCTATCATTGTTATATAAGTCTTTGATTTTGTTATATTGTGTTATTGTTTTTTATGATGATTTTCGGAAATAAAACAAACAAACTATAACCGGCAAGGAAAGGGAAATTTAGTAGATGCCAAGAAAGTATTTCCAAAGCAATTACACATCTCTTATCCTGTAATGTATTTTTTGCGTCAATAAAAGCAAACGTGAGGGTTGTCCACATAACATCACAACTACCGAACAGTTTAATTGAAATTAACATACATATTAAATGTATATATGTGTATTATGGAATAACTTAGAAGATTTCATAATTTGTTATTATTATCCAGTTCATTACATTTTTACCAATGTATTTCTTCAATATTTCTACTTTTCCTCGGAGCATATGCTGTGAACTAATGGATATTCCTTGTCAGTTCCATCATGTTATGTCAATGGGCTTACACTGTATGCGTGTACATGTCCTTTTTGCAATGTACATTTGCTACGAAAATGTCAACAATATTGTTTGAGATATAAAATATAGAGTTAACAAGTGAATTATTCATACTCCTTGTAAATGTGATTTTTTGGGGATGCATTTTTTTGTAACTTAAGAATGAAAGGTTGACTGGGTGAATTAGGGCCCTTTTAGAAATAAATGTACATGTAGTTGTAACGTTTTCAATGGAATGAAAGTTTTACGGTGTAATTGTTGAAATCAAGAATTTTAAATCCTGTTTTCATGTTCTCACAATAGTTGTGTTAAAATTACAATAAGAAAGTTCAAACTTGTAAAAATATGCCACCTTGAAAATGGACTAGACTGAATAATTTTGAATTTGTAATATCTATGACAATTATCAACTGCTTCAAATTATGAACCACAGCATTAAGGGTGGTTTGCAGTGGAACTTACATGATTTGCATATTTAATATAGAAATTTAAACTGTAAGCTAACTTTGGCAGACAACACCAAATTCATTGAAAACTTTACTGTGAATAGATGAAGATGATGATGATAATAGTGACGATGTTGGTGGTGATGATGATGGAGATAATGATGGTAGTAGTGGTGATGATGATGGTAGTAGTGACGACGATGATGATGGTAGTGATGATGGTGGGAGTAGTGATGATGATAATGATGGTAGTAATGATGGTGGTGATAATGATGATAATGATCGTAGTAGTGGTGATGATGATGGTAGTAGTGATATTAATAGTGATGTAATGATATTTATACAATAATATTAAAGCATGTACTAATAATATCCCACTCCTTAAAGCAATTTCCATTATCAAAAACAAGTAAACTTATACTTTTTAATTGTGCATTTTAAATTCAAATGTTTTGTATGACTGAATCGAAATAAGTACATGTAACTACAGAAAAAAATAAACCTTGTCGTGCAATTCAACAGGCAGAGTCATCATTGCCATCACCAATGTCATCATCACCCCTCCCCTCTTCTCTTTCTCTCTCTCTCTCTCTCTCTCTCTCCCTCCCCCCCCCCCACCCCCCTCTCTCTCTCTCTCTCTCTCTCTCTCTCTCTCTCTCTCTCTCTCTCTCTCCCAAGGCCATATAAATCACATGAAGATAAATGTTTGTCACATTTTAACACCAAGTTGATCGGCATTGATGACCAAATAATAATCACCATAGTTGTTCAAGTAATCAATGTACGAGAAATTTTGTGAAAAATAGCTTAATATTCAGGTGGCTTAGTGAAATTACCGTTACTTGCCAGATCAAAAGCACCAGTTTTGGTATAGTGCTTCCTTAGGACCTACTGAACGATAGTAGGGTAGGAGCCTCGGCAAAAATATCATATAAGGGTGTGGGCGGGGGCGTCGCCTCGTAGACCACATAAAATTCATAAGGTAGTATAACATTGAGATTTGTAGTACAATCATAATTTTTGGTACAGGGCTTCATTAGGACCTGCTGAATCAGTGGCGGATCCAGGGAGTGGGGCCCGGGGAGCCCGGACCCCCCCCCCCCTTGAGGTGAATTTTTTTTAATTTTCGACACCCCCCCCCCCGACTACACCCCCCCCCCACACTGGGCGAATTTTTGGGAGCAAAACAAATTTAAAAAATAGTGCTCACTACCCCCCCCCCCCCCCCTCCCCCTGGATCCGCGCCTGTGCTGAATGATGGTAGGGTAGAAGCCCCCGGCATAATTATTCATATATGTGCGATTTGGGGCCCCATGGGTTTCACGAAAACCCAATGTTATATTATCTTATAAAATATTTTGGGGCTACGAGGCGACGCCCCCACCCCACACCCTTATATGATATTTTTGCCGGGGATCCTACCTTAATATAGTTCAGAAGGTCCTAAGGGAGCCCTGTACCAAAAATGGCATTTTTACAGCAACAAATCAATGTTGTAAAATTATTTGGGGGCTCCAAAAAGACGCTCCCGCCCCCACACCCTTTAATTGATTTTGTTGCCGGGGGCTCCTAGCCTAATATCGTTTAGTAAGTCCTAACGAAGCCCTGTACCAAAAATTGTGCTTTTATCCACCAAATAACGATAATCGATAAATTTGACTATATTCGGGTAGGGCCTATAGCGACTAAACAGCTTTGTAAAACTTCTTCGTTTCATTTTGTTGTTGTTTGTTCTTGTTCTTTCATTTCTCTTCTTCTTTCTCTTCTTTTTCATTTTCTTTTTCATTTTCTTTTTCTTTTTCTTCCCCAAGTTCAGAAATCAAATATGCACTGTATTATTCAAGATTATCTGGTAATCAAAGTTTGACATGGTACATTGCTGTCGATGTTGCTGTGGTCCGATTTGTCTCTACACTTTACAATGAATATGTCAAATAACGCTTCATAAAGTAAATGAGCCTGAAGAAAGAGACTATAAGCCACTTGCGTAGTTCGATTTCTTTATTTGCGTTAATTGCAAAATAGTCAATAGAGGGCTTTTTCCACTTTAAACAACGGTACATAGTCTCATAATTCTGTCGCTGTAAAGTTGGAAGTAAAATATCCGAAGTAACTGAGACAAACCCCTTTTTTTTTCTTCAAATTTATCTTTAATTTTGTTTTGCAGATGAAAAATTTCGGGATGGGTCGCATATCATGATTGTTGAATAATAACAACACTCTTTATCTCGATATTTCAAAGTGCATGTGTATTTACGTTTTTAATACCAATGGTTTAAAAAAAAGTGTACTTTCCGCTTTTTCTTGTTAGTGTCATAAACTTATCAATTGACTTCATTTAAACGAATTTTTCAAACAGTTTTGTTTGTTGCATGATGCCTAATCTGCAAATTATTCATCAGGATAATCTTCCATTTAAAGAAAATATTTGTTCTTCTTGTTTTGAAATTTGAACGGTGGTCGTCTAATCGGACATATACAAAAGGAGCAGGGGTTCATTAATTGTTATTAATAACATCAGCTAAAACGGCCTATAGGGCTTAACTGCAGAATTATCCACCATCCATGATAATGAATTAGGGTTAGGATTAGGGTCAGTGACAGGGGCTGGGTTAGAAGTAGGGTTAAGCTAGGATTGGGGTAAGGTTAAGTGTTAAGACAAGGGTTAGGGGTATGACTAGGGTTAGGGGAAGAGTTTGGACTAGGGTTAGGTTTAGGACTACGGTTGAGGTTACAATTAGTGTTGTTATGTTCAACCCATGCAGCTCATTTTGGATTACCTAGAAATCCTTTTTTTTTAAGCAGGTTAAATTTAAGATTAAATAATTTGCAAATATTAATATATTGAGGATTGCCGTCTTTATCCAATTTTCTTTCACTGATTATCAAAATTAACTATTTTTCAATCAAAATGCAATTGTTGATGAAAAATTCAAAAACAAATCCACACTGCTCCCCCCCCCCGTAACACGCATACAACACAAATTATCCCCCCTTCTGAATTTGATCGCCGTAAAGTCGATCGATCGACACAATTAAGGAAGTGGCGGGTAGCATTTTAGTTATAACATCAGGCAAAACACCTGTTTGGGCTAACTGCAGAATAATCCACCATCAATAATAATGATTTTAGGGTTGAGGTTATGGTCAGGGAGAGGGTTATTACTAGGGTGAGGTTCAGGGTTTAGAGTTAGGGTTAGGACAAGGGTTAGGACTAGGGTAAGGTTGCGGGATAGATCTAGGGTTAAGGATTATATCTAGGTTTAGGACTAGGATTAAGGTTACAATTAGTGTTACAACTTGTTTTACGTTCAACCCGTTCAGCTCGTTTCTGATGATTGATAAATTCAGTTTTTAAATAGGTTCAGCAAGGATGAATTAATTTGCAAATAGTAATCAATGAAGATTGAACGATCTTGTTTCCCCGATTATCAAACTTAACCATCTTTAATTAAATCTATCATCTTTAATTAAATCTAATTGCAACTTTTAATCAAAAAAAGCATACCAACCGTGCCCCCCCCCCGTTAATACACATCCAAGCCCATCCAAGACACATAAACGGACACCAATCCCCCCCCCCCCGAGGCCAACTAGCTATAAGGACCATTATTCATAAAGACCGCTATTTATTAGGACCACAATTTATAATTTGAGAAAAGGGTAATCATTCATAAGGATAGCCAATCTTAATCGAAGAGTGTCGCTATTTATCATTTGAGAAGAGAGTAGCTATTCATAAAACAGAATGAAGGTCGCTTTTTATAATGCGGAATGAGGGTCGCTATTCATAATGCGAGAAGAGGGTCGTTATTCATAACACGGAATGGGGGTCGCTATTCATAAAAAAATTGAATAAGCAACAAAATGACAAGAGAGTTAATTGTTGACTGGGAGCACCCCTATGGCTGTGGCATATGTATTATGGAAAGCAACGCTTTTCTCGGATTATGAATATCGACCCTCTTCTCATATTATGAATAGCGATCCTCATTCTGCATTAATTATAAATAGTGACCCTAAATTTATCTTATGAATAGCGGTCCTAGTGACCCCCAATATAAATTATGAAAAGCGACCCTCATCTCACATTATGAATAACGGTCCTCATGCTTTTATCAATAGTTACCGCCTTCGTGTTTTATATATGCAGTTCGACGTTATGAATAGCGAGATTACCCCCACACCCTCCCTCCCCCATCCTCTGGTGTTGAAGATGGGAGGCCTAACCAAATATTGAAGGGGGAAAAGACGGGGGAAAGGGAAAAATCAGAAAATGGAAGAAAGGAAGATAAGAAGTGGAAGAGAAAGTAAAAAGGAGATGATACGACACCCTACGGGCCCCGTCCGACGCCCTGCAACTCACTTCCTACACCCCAAACTCTCGCTTTTGCTATGCTACATCATCGCATGCCCTCATTACAACATACAGAGCCACAAACTGACTTATACACACAATCGCTTTCCCTCTGTCGTCTTACTTCCATCATTATTCTTTTTTTCCATGTCTTCACAGTTCATCTGTTCCATTCTTCTCACGCCACCCCCTCCCTCTCTCTCCTCTTATGCATTTCTTCCTTCTTCTTTTTTTCTAACTTAACCCTCTCTCTTTAACCCTAATCAGGCCGGGCTATTTGAGGTCTTAGTAGGGCCAGGGGGGGGGGGGGGCCATTATGCCCCCCCCCCCCTATAAGATCTCGGCCGCGAAGCGGCCGATCGCCGCGAAAATTTGCACGCATGTCAAGTGAAGTGTATAGAATAATATGATAATTTCAATTTTTTGAAAAATTCACTCATTTGCATATTTATGGTAATTTATGCAAATAAAGTCATCAAATCACATTTTTACCCACAAATCATATATTATTCATATTCAAGCATTCTTTTTCTCTACAAATATTCATTAGACCATTCTGAATAATAATACAACAAAATTTGGAAGAGCCAGCTTATTCCTTATGTTATCTGTTGTTTTTATAATTTCTTATGTATTTCACTGTTTTTTTAACTTATGTATTTCATTGTTTTTGTTGTTTTATTTCATTTCTTACTAAAATTCAACCATTTTGACTACCAAAACAACCACATAACCTTTAAACAAGACCCAATAACCCATGTTTGATCTGTTTTGAGAAAAATGACTTTTCCATATGTTTTGTACACAAATCACGAAAATGAGCGATTTTCGAGCTGACATGCAAAGACAAAAGGTCACGTGACCTTGTAACCGTAGGTCCGATTTTCAAAAAAATTCTTTTGAAAGTTGCGCAAGACTCAAAAGATAAAAGTCAGCGAGTGGCGGGGCGCCATCCATATGTGTTCCCGAGCAATCGGAAAAATCGTGGAGGGGGGGCCATAATGGCCCCCCCCCCCGGCCTTATTAAATTGATCTCTCCCTGACACTTTCTCTCTTTCAGTATTGTTCGATTATGTTTCTATGATATATCCTCATATATTGTGTGTGACTGTCATGAATTACATTATAGAATATGAATAGGCATTACATTTGCATTTTAATATGGTTCAAAATCAAACAAATCTTCAGTATTTACTTGTCACACACTCAATTAATCAGTCTCGATTTCTATTTAAAATATGAATATTCCTCACTTAACAATAATTATAAAAAATAATACTAATGACGAATCTATTCTATTTTTATCATCAATTTGTTTGCAAGTATGGAATAAGTAATAAGTTGTGATCTATTGTACTGTGTATTATTTGTACTTGTCTATATCTCTAAGTTTTGTTGAGAGGCTTTTTAAAACTGAGCTTGTAAAACTAATGAAACCATTCTACTACTACCACTACTACTATTACTACTACTACAGTCAGAAATATCAACATGCACACCAAACAAAAAATAAAGCACATACAAAACAGACTTTGTTTGGGTATTCCATGATGAATAATTTTAGTATAATACCTCCTACAAAATGTGAGGAAAAGTTGAGTTTTGTGACACATGCTCCTACTAAAATTGCTTCACAATAGTTCCCAACATTAAATGAATTACTAACTTTAATCCTGGACCAATACTATACCTAACCCTAAATCTTGCTTAAATATTAATCTAACCTTAACCCTAACCCTACAATTTTGATAAACTAAAGCCCGGAACAATTGTCAACACAGCAATTCTCGAATTGCAGCAAACCGACATCGTGTTCCTGAAATCATATTTACTACATGGTAATTTTTCTTCATTTACACTATTATATTTCAGCATGACCTATGTACAATAAAACCGGTCTGATTGTATATTTTGAATGGAATGTATAGCACTATTATCCCCACAAAAAATAGCAAATGTTATTGAAATAATGTATATATTTACACAGGTGATATATCAATAGCCTCATACAGAAGCTATGCCGTAAACATGTTTACAACTTTACAATGCTTTCATTTGTTACATATTTAATGTACATAGAGCAATAGCTGCAGTCAGGTTTAATACGCCCACACAAATATAGATGTGTTGCCCACACCTGAAACATAGCACAAGAGGTAATAAGGCCAGTCAAAGTAAATAATAAGAATGAAGTACCCGTAGGCACTTGGTCACCTTTAAATTCAGAAAACTTACGTAGCTTTTAATAACTTTTTAAAGTCATAGGTTCTGAAACTTCTTTGTAAGAAATCAAAATATAGCGCTCTTTCCGATTGCCACAGCAGGAGCTTTTTTTCAATTCAACACTAGTGAACACATATTTTTTTATACAGTAGGTTTGCGGTTGCACCATGTGTGAGAGAGAGAGAAAGGTTTGAGGAGTCCTGAAAAGGACTCTGACTCGGTAATCTTTCTTGGACGAGTGTAGTCCTGAAAAGGACTGTTTGTTATCTTTCTTAGCATATAGTTCTCAGGAGAACTATAGCGCTTGGAGAGGATGAGTGGCTCGACGTTTCGAACAGGTTGACTATCCGTCGTCAGGAGTGGAGAATAGCTGGCGTGCGTGAGCTTAAGTCACCGGGATGCGGACGTCAGGGAAAAATAGTAGTAGACCGTGTCGGCTTCAGTCATCGGGGAGTTTGGATGGATGGTCGGCTGGTAATTCGTCTGACTGTCCGCCTGGGCTGGAGGCTCCGGGTTGCGGACTTAGGAGAGTTTCGAGTCGATGAGTGGGGGGTGCTGTCGGCGAGACGCTGTGTGTGTCCCCGACGTAGGCGGCGTTGTAGTCTGTTGTCGTCTGCTGTGCATTGTAGCTGTGAGGCTGGCGGCTGCTTTGAGGGTTCGGCGGGTGGCGGTGGTTAATGTACGGGTGGAGGAGAAGTGACCGGGTACTTGTTTTTTTACTCGAGACAATTAAACATTCAAAATCTATTCATTGAAAAATCTCCATTTAATGTCTCTTTGAATCAACCTTAACCTTAGGCTGATCATACCAAGGGCCATGCTATAGCCTCTGCCAGGTCCCTCTCAGTGCGTGTGTGAACCAGCGTAAACCTTGTACTTGAAGGGATCCCATATGAAATCTGTTGGTTTGAAAAATAAAAAAACAGAGCTTCCATTTTATTTTTTGGTCTCAAGAACAGTGTGAACAGTGCTAACAATAATATATCTTGGAGTACATTCATTCAAATGTCTACAATTTCTTCCGAGATGAATTTTTTCCCTATCATACCATACCATACTATCATATCATATAATATACAAATATTGTCTAGTATTAAGTATTCTACAATTGTTGTAATATTGTACCTGTACACTGTATTGCCAATACTAACAAATGGAAAGGTTCACATTGTTTTTCCCCAATAATTATCTATAACATAACGATCTATAAATTGTATTATATGCAATGCTCTACAATTTCTATGTGAATAAGTCACAGTACAGCATATATCAAATGAAATGACTTTCAGGAACAAAACAATAACAAAGTTGAGTTATTATCATATATATTCTAAGTAAAGACAAATATACTCAAGAGTTTGGTTTGATCTGTCATTTTCATACCGTAAATATATTTCATGCAAAAACATCTTCTTTACCTGCCTCTTAATAAATCATTTCATTCTCCTGCTTTGAAAAATTGTATTTCAATAATAAACACTTTCAGAATACCAATACCACACATTACGTGTTGTTAGGTCAGGCAGGCCATAATGTTTACCCAACCTACATGTAGCAACAACTAATCCTTGCAATTTGCATCCTGACTACCGGAATTGAGGTACAATAATAGAAAACAGGTGAATGTACATGTAATAGCTCATCGCAAGGTACACGTACATGTACATGTATGTATACATTTGAATACATTTTGAAAATTGTCTACTACATGAGCATATTAGTCAATTATGATCCAAAAGCATCAATTTTTACATCCATTAATTGAAAAACTACATTGTACATGCATGCAGCACTTAATAGCCAGCAATAAAAAAAAATGGTGAAAAAATGGGGTAGGAGTCTTAAATACCTTGATCATTGAACACCCCTAAGTTTTTTTGTTACAATCCATCTACATACATGTACATACCTCATAGATTTGCTGCTACTGTTACACTGGATCAAGTTGATCTACCACTTTTTCAAAGGATAATCAAGAGCCCCTTCTCACAATCGGTGGAGTACACATGCCATTTCTTCTTTATCTTGACAGTGACCTTCTGCCTTTGCGTTGATTGTCATCAAGTGTCTACCTGCCCCTCTGAAAAATGAATAAGCATTTTAAGAATTATAAAATTATATCAAATATCTAACATATCATACAGATTACAGGATCAAAAGAAGTACATATTCTTACAATATTCCAGTACACTACATACATGTATGTGTAGGTGATAGATCAATATGTCTACATGTGTACATGATACACCAATTAGAAATTTCTTTGACAAAGCCAAAGAAATCCATGTTATGTAAGCAAAGGATATACAAATCTTCCAATAAATATTTGCGAAAAGCATCTCAAGTATACAAAACAGTGATAATTACACAAATCTTGTGTATGTCAATATTGTTGAAGATGTACAGTACATGTACACCCTGTATAGGAGACAATTCAAATTTCATAACAATGTGATTCAATCTCTGTATGACCATAAGATTGAATGTACATGTACATGTACAGAATACTACAAAAAATTGCCACATTGAAGCTAATGTCAAAAGGACTTCACAGAGGATTTGAAAAGACTAAAATGTGATTTAAGTTCCATGAGCTGCTATGTAAAATGATTCAGCAGTGTACTGAGTACTAGCACTATTCTAAACGATTTTCTGTCACATTATAAGATATATTATACAAAGCAATATTTTTTAATTTTTAACTAACAATTTCCTACTCGATTTGGTTTTCCTACATTCTTGTATGGCTGGTAGTTTGTCTATCCACAACATGTACTCTCTAGGTGAAATTTTACAGGAACCAGTAGTGAATTTGATCTGTGTTTGCTTTATTACCTTCATGTATACAGTAGCAGGTAATTTTACAGGTACCATGCATTAAAATGCATATTTGCCCGGTCCGCAAACTAACAGTTTTGAGCGGGCAATATTTCCTGATAGTTTCTCTCTTTCGGGTTTCACCATTCACTTTGAGTACAAAGATTGTGTTCCATATTGAGCCCATTACGTATTGGCCCCATTAAATATCCGGGACCTTTCAAACAGCTAAATCGCTGCAAAGTTTGAGCAGACTATCATGCGGCGCGGTAGTAGGGTATAGTGACCGTACGTGATTCACAAATGAATAGGTAATAATTATAATCTTTTGGGAGATACAGTGATATGCATTTATATGTACATGTATTGCCCTTACTGAATTAGTGAAGGCAATACAGGGTGTATTACCTTGTTTCTCCCTCAAGGCCAGTAATATTATGACAATCATGTTAAGCTCCAATTAATGACAGGTTATGCCAAACTATACCATTTGAGAACCCTTCATCCTAAATCTTCTACATACCGTAGGTGAATTTCACATATCTTGGGGGCAAAGAATGTGATCCATAATAGCTATTCATAACCATGTACAGTATCATCATGATATTCGAACTACATGTATCACATCAAATGCAATACATACCAACATATTTGATTTAGAGAGGCTGCGTTGTTGTGAGGAAAAGTTTTTGCCCTGAATTTTTGTTAACATTTTTATTTACATAAGGGTGGTGTTGATATGCTTATTATTATTTACATAAATAGAAAATGAATTAATGTGACACCTACATGTACAGGGTGTATATCAAGATTTTTTTCTCAAAACTATTGCAGCTACAATGTACCATTTAAAAAAAAGGAAGGCTATTTGCTTAGAAGTCAGGGTCAGCAAGACAACCATTACTGGAAGACATTGGAAGATCACATTACCAAAACAAAGTATTCAGAATTTTGAACCACATTGCTCACTTCATCACTGTATGGAAAGAGAATGACTACCGGTAGTCTGATTTGATTTTGTTTCTTTAAATATAGCCCAAAACAATACTGGTACTATCTACATGTTCAGTGAGATGGAGAAAGGGAATGGCCCATAAATCGTAACTGATACCACTTAAATCTATAATGTAGCCTCACAGCTCACTGAACATTGTATAATAAATTGAAACAGGATTTTCCAAAGATTATAATTTTATACTACTCAAAATAGTAGGCTTTTGACCACTTCTAGTGCAGGTACAGGCCATAGTTCATCCATACTTCAGAGTTGAAGCTGCCAGGAGAGGAATTTAATCTATTTCTTTTTATTAGTATACAAATGTTTTAATTTTCTGATTATACCTCAGATCAAAACCTGTTTTGCTTTAAAAAGTGATTTGAAGAAAGACAATCGCAACCAATTTCAACCAAACTACCCGGTAGTAAATTGAGCTTCAAATTTAGATTGCATGTAAATGTCACAGATATTAAATATTTGAAGGAAATATGCATTTCTGAAACAATCCACCCTGTTTAGAAAGTTGGTTTTGGTTAATATCACTTATGAGAATATAATACTATCCTTTTTTATTCTGTAATACAGGTGACCTATTTCTCTATGCAATGATACCCAATTGATTGTGGTGCTATTATTGAGAGTTATCATTTTGAGAGTTTCACCAGTTCTTTTGGATAACAAGACATCTGTTTAGGTGCAGAAATCTACAATCACTATGGAAATGACGAACAAAGAAAGCGGACAAAATATACAGTTCCTCATTCTACCCTCAACAATGGCTATATATGGTAGACAAAGGAACATCCCTTCACTGCTATTAATTAAAAATGTGTAGAACAAGATGCATGTGACACCTGTTCTACAGATTTTTACATAATAGCAGTGAAAGGATGTTCCTTTGTCTACCATAGCAATTGTTGAGGGTAGAATGAGGAAATGTATATTTTGTCCGCTTTCTTTGTCCGTCATGTTCATTGTGAATTTCATTAATGTACATGTATGTACATGTATTTTAGAATCAACATTAATATTAAGAGTCACTATTTTGTTTGCAACATTGTCACTTACATGTATCATGTTTCCCATTCAGCAGTATACTGCACATATCAAAGTTACAAAATCCATATAATTTAGGCACCAATGTAAACAGAAATTCATTGGTTAAAGAATGTTATGCAATACTATGCAAATGATGAATTAACAAACAACAAACTTTTAAAAGTATTCATACAATCATGTTGATGGAAAATTAAAATTAAAATTGCAGAATAGGCAAGGTCCTGAAGTTTGATGTCTTTTGATATTCTTGTCTACTGAAAACAAAGCTACATGTATTTAAATTCTGTAATACAGCTTTTTGACAAAGCTTTCACAATAAGAGATAACATCATTTCCTACACTGCAAGACATAAACAATAAGGTGTCTTCATTTTTGTTGCCATGCATTAACAAATAGTGTTATGTTTTGAGCCTGAACTCATATCACAGAATGTTTGTTGTATGATTGCTAAATGTTGGTATTTTTATACACTCTACATGTAAAATGGATATTCATTATTCAACATTTGAAAAGTTCTTTAATACAATAATATCTCTAGGGTTGATAAAATGTTATACTTCTATTCAACATTAACCACAAAAACATTTTTAGCTGTTGGGTGAAATATTTGCTCACTGTGTTAAAAAATGTTCTACTAAGAGTTGTTCAGTAATTGAAGTTATGAAAATAATACAGGTAATCACTATTCATTCCATACTGTTGTTAACCAATTGACCTAGCCAATGACTTTGACTCACTCCATATTTAAGAACATCATTACAATTTTTAAATATTGACTTTTGGATGATGAATGAAGTTTATAATGATGAATTTCATGGCTGTTTGATGAACAACACATCAGCAACAACATCAAAATATAGAGTTGTTATATTCAGTGTACAACTGCATGCTTCTGCTGCAAAGTATCAATAATGTTGTTGGATCATATAATATACCAACCTTTATAACAAGTTGAATCCATAAATAAAGAAAGATCAGAGAAAAAATTGGTGAGAGTTTAAAAGAAATTAAAAAAAAACAATAAGAAAGTTCAAAGAAATTGATTTAAAACAAGAAGAACAAAATTATTACAAAGTTGTAATCACTTAACATTCACAACCAGCAATGTACAATACCCTGTAAGTCATTCTACTGGGACATAATTGTAAATCTCCATTTGTTTCACACTTTTAAAACAAAGTTTACAGTATACCAGTCCCTTTTCTCTCAGAGCTGTACTAAAAAATATATTCAGAGAGCTCAATAGGTCCTCCAAAAATGAAGAGGTTCTATCATAGTCATATTACATGTGTAAGTGTTGAATGATATTGGTCCAACATAACATCACTATACATGCCCAATCATCAATTCAAAAAATTGAAATTCATATACAGACTACAAATTTCAAACATTAAAACCTTACATGTACTTATTACTTGTCTGAGTTTGTTCAAACTTTCACCAGCCTGCTTCTAAATTTTTAATGTTTCCTTCAGAGCATCTTACTTTTAGGGTTACATTTCCCATAAAAAACTATTACTATCAATACTTGCTAATGGCTCTCATTACCTTTAATATCTTTACTAATTAGATAAAAAGGGTCACAAAATAAGCATTAAAATTGTAACTTCAAACACTCTTTTGGTGTTGAATAACTTGAACATCAAGTGTCATGTGATGGTTTAAAGGCTTTAACCTTTTTACCAGGCAAGTCTTCAATAATATTCCAATTACCGGTATTTATACAATATCTTTTATTGTCATTAAATTGTTTCTGGAGTTTAGTGCTGTGAGTTTAGTGTGTAATTTCCATTCAGTGCACACAGCCAGTTTATCTTTGCGTGTACACAGTTATAGTTCAATAGTTCAATAGTAGATGTATGTAATTAATTAAGCTTGTAATACAATGTAAAGCGCATAGAGACATACCTTGTATAATGCGCTATAGAAATATAATTTATTATTATTATTATTATGACATTTACCAAAAACAAAAGCAGTATTTCAGCTAGGTACATTTGTACATGTACAGTATGTTGTACAGTACATTTAAGACCAGCAATCCAGCGCGCATTCACAACAACCATTTTTCTCTGTAAAGTTGTTACAGTAGTAACAGTACTGCACACAAAATCATCATGCTCATGGAATAGTCAGACCGCAATGATTGACATATTAGCGATTTTTTTTGCTCAGCAACATACAGACCTTCGCGGACGCAGAGCACTCAGGTTTATGGCCGTCGCATACAGACTGCCCTCAATACAATACGTGGTTTCGCTTTTCGGTGAATGCGTACGTACATGTATCTCTACGGAGGTATTGCATTTGCAATGCTATTAGGCAATTTTCGTAATGTAACCAAATTTAATGCAAACGTCTTTGTGAAGTGCCTCGATACTAAATATTTCTTTCACCTGATAAGGATAATAGTATTTCAATAGACAGAATACAAACTGCATACATTAGTTGTTGCCAGTTCGACAAACATTAGGGGTATTTCGCAAGCTAATTGCGGACAGAGAATCTGCGGTTCGTGTGCAAAATCAAGAAGCTACTATAGTAACAGCAGGGTGATCGCTGAGGTACTGAAATCCAGAACGGGTTTTGGCCAAATCTATGGGCGTTCTCAATGACGCCCCAAGTGAATAAACAGCCAATCAGTGAGCTTGTACCAAAGATGGTTATGAGAATTTTGTCGTCTAATAACGAAGGATGACGAATTTGAACGGGCGGATCTAGCTTCTTTTCTATGGCGTGGGCGGGCGGGGTTGACATTTGAAAAATCGCGCCGACCAATATTTCGCTTAGTGGGGGGTAGGGAGCACTAAAATTTGTTTTCAATTTGAAAAAAGTGCCAACCAATATATTTTTTTTTGGGGGGGGGGGGGGGGAGGTAGAAAGAACCTTGGCCAGCCAAAGGGGGGATTTAAACCTCCTAACCCCCTAGATCCGCCCCTGGCACAAATGACTCTTCGGTGAGTTTTGTTTCTTCCGATTATTGTTTCTGAACAGTAACAACATGAATATGGATATAACATGAATTGTTTTAAAACTTGATGATAAATTATTGTTGAAATTTGATAAAAAGCCGTTTTGTGGCTTGGTCGAGACAAGTTGTGCTAGTCGTGTAGTCCCGTCTGTACTGTATTGCGTTGAAGGGAACAGGCCATTTTCGTAATGTAATCAAATTTAATACATACTGTACGTCATTGTGAAGTTCCTCAATACAAATTATTTCATTCACCTGTCTAGGATTCGCAATAGTCAGAATGCAAACTGCAAAAGTGTGGCAACAACTAATGTATGCAGATTGGATTCTGTCTATTTAAATACTATTATTATTATTAGGTGAATTAAATAGTTTGTATCGAGGCACTTGATTCACTTGGGGCGTCATTGAGAACGCCCGTAGATTTGGCCAAAACCCGTTCTAGATTTCAGGGCCTCAGCGGTCATCCAACTGTTACTATAGTATCTTCTCGATTTTGCACACGAACCGCAGATTCTAATTCCGCAATGAGTTTGCAAAAATTGCCTATTATTATTACCATGACGGCAAGAGAAAAGACTCAATGGCATTGGAAAAGTTGTAACTGTACAGGTGTAGTAACCATACTGCACACAAAACCATTGCGCTCGCTGGAAAGTTAGATCACAATAATTGGCATTATTTGCATGATGACAAGAGAAGAGACTCAACGGCATTGAATCAAAATTGTACAGTGTATGGAAATGATTATTCAAGGAAGTAGCAGTGGAACTTAAACTTTATTTTTAGACTGATGACAGACATTTTAGTGAAATATTGACTTCAGACTCTTATAATCCTGAAAAACAAATGATTTTTTGTTCTTCGTTTATCTGTTGTGTAGTGGTGGTTTCGTGCCTATACACGGTCGCAGCACTATTCTGGATAATAATTTAGTCTGGTTCTGCATAATAATTTATCAAATATCTTCTACACATTCTTACTTTTTTTTAATTATCTTCAGAAGCATTCATAGAATTCATTGCGTATCAACTATCAACCAAACTACATGTAACTCAAATGTCATACAAGAATGGTGTTGTTGTATTTTACAGCTATTTTCAGTTCATTCCTTTTTCTTTTCAGGAGATTTTTGTACATTGTACAGTACATCAACCTTTAGGGCCAATTAAGTGTCATCATTGATTTGACGGTATTGAAGGACTCAGATGGAGGAGTTATTATGTGGTTACTTAATTGGAAAATTGGAAGTAATCAGTTGCATCACAATAAAGAATACCAGGAGTTATACTGGCATATACATGTACATCATTACATATTAGTAAAGATTTGTTCAATCAGAGATGCAGTCTTGTTTAATAGTTACCCTGGTATAGAAAATGTGAGTAACTCATACCAACAAAATCATTACCACTATTTGGCATACATACATGTACATGTACAAATATAAATATGGTCAATGTTAACATTAATCCTTATATACCGGTAATCATCTAGTGTATAAGTAAATGTTTGCATGTTTGATTTGGGTTTCTGAATATTTAACTACTATCAGCTTGCCAATTTGATAATTTCAGTAAAAAGAGATTAAAAAAAACAAAATTAAGTATTCTTTTTTTTATCAATATTTATCCTCAAACACAATTTTTTGAAAATCCTTGCAGAAATGTGTTTTAAATGACATCCTTGTCTTTCACATTATGATACAATTTAAGTGAAATTTTGTCATCAAATTTTTGGCAAATTTGGGGCTCCCAACACTTTAGAGGGGCTTTAAACTGCAAGGGAAATGTTCACTATGGTTCATTGTACAAGATATGTACCAGCCAAATATGTAGTTGGGGGTATGTATCTAAATTATCCATTGCAGGCAAATGATCAAGATCTTCTTTGCATGAGATTAGCTTTTTTACATTTTTTGTTATAATTTATTAAGGGGATGAGTTCAATAACTCATCCTAACGTGTCCTCCCAGTGGTTAGGATGGGATCTTGTTGCGGATAGCAGACCAGCATGTTTCTTCTGATAGGGTCTTCTTGGATTGATTTTTTCCAGTAAGTTTTCTTCCACTCAAAGACCAATGCACTTTGTATACAAGTTGAATTTAGCTGTAATTGGGCAAGATTTTGTCTCTATACGTACGGGTTAGTGAGGGGAGGCTATGCAATGCAGTTTGTGTGTGATCACCCATCTCACCTCGCACAGAAGCTTCAAGAAAAGCATCAGATAAGCTGAAAGTACATGTAAGTCCTTCTATTTTGATGTTCTACAATTAATGTTATTTTCATAGTACCGGTATAAGAAAATTAGATTCATTTTGTTTTCAATCATTTTTTTTTCTATATCATTTTGTCTAGATAATGAAAAGAAAGTAGGCAAAAATTATGGAGTAAATCTCTAATTGACCCCCCCCCCCCCACCCCCTCCATTGTGCATATGCCAAGGATAACCGTAAATGTGTCTGTGCAGGCGCGTACGCAGGGGGGGGGGGGGGGTTTGGGGGGTTACCCCCCCCCTTGGTATTTTATGTGTATAAACCCCCCCAAAACCCCCCCCCCTTTTGGATTTTTTTTTTTTTTTTTTTTTTTTTTTTTAAAAAATCCCCATTGACTGACCAAAAACAGGTGACCTTACCCCCCTCAACGGAGCAAAATGTCAAATTTCGAGGTCGAAAACCCCCCCCCCCCCCCCCCCGCTTATTCAGCGGTCGGCTGAGTCGTTGCGAAATTTTCGGCCCGAATTATAAATGTTAAAACCCCCCCTTGAAAAAATCCTGCGTACGCGCCTGTGTCTGTGTATGGGGAAGTTTGACAAATGTCAGTTTTATTTCGAAATTCCCCATACCAGACAGTTATTTCTGTCTATTGGCGAGAGAGATGCCAAGGCCAAAGGTCTCAATGACTGCTTTGAGGATGATTGCATCTGTGCCATATTGTTAGCACTTACAATTACATGTACATGTACATGTACACTGAATTCAGTTCCGTCGTGAGTAATTCTCCTGCTCGTTTGCTTGGAGTGACAAGATTTTGCGTGTATTTGTAGTATCACGTTCTTCAATGGCAGTTTGCATTCTTTCCATTTGTAGAGGTGTACATCTATGGACTTATTTTCAGCTTATCTGTCCAGCTCCAGTTTGTGAAGCTACTGAACTGTGCAGGATGGGTATGGCGCTCATGCACACACAAACTGCATTGCATAACCCAGGGCTGCCAACCCTCCCGCATTTGGAGGGAGTCTTATGTCACCACACTCCTTCTCCCGCCATCCCACCAGCTCGTAGCGGGAGACTCCGCCACCACGCCCTTCCTCCTGCTCTCCCGCAAGCTCCTGGTTTATGAAAAAACCTCACGCCAGACGTGTAAAATAAACCAGCGTACTCGGGGGGGGGGGGGGGGGTGGGAACTTATTACCCTTCCCTGTTGAGCAACAAAAAATTGCATAAATATCTCCCTTGAAGCAGTTCCCCAAGTTGATAGCCCCGATAACCTCCCCACAGCCACACTCAGTCAGCTCTGTATTGAGGCAGTCAGTGAATATGGAGGAGCCTGACGTAGTTATTTATCATGTTTAGATCTAGATCTATAGTATAGGCTACATGTAGCTAAGCCTAGGGCTAGGCCTAGTAGTAGTCTATATCTACTATCTAGCAGAACAACCATAACCATTGATTGATATCAGACTTTCAGAGACCGAAGGCAAAGCAAAGGCAAGGCTTTCGGTCCAACATCAGGAACATGCAGGCTAGGTTCGCACTCATCGATTGACGAGTACTTGTACTAAAATGCATTAATTAACTGACTAACAAAGTTATAGTCTCATCTTCTTAGGCCTGGCGGGCGCAGCCGGGCTCAATTCATTCAACCAATGGTGGTGATTTTGGGCTTTCCCCGCGGTACCATACCTACATGTACATGTAGAATCTAGGCCTACAATGTACATGTAGCTCTAGTCTGGATACTGCGGTTTCAAATAAGTAATGAAGCTATGATAAGAGGGGGTCTATATAATCTACTACTCTTATTGACAATTAAGGAAAAACCAAAAACAAACCTTACCTTAAAACATCTCGAAAACACCATTTTAGCGGCTTCTGTGGCGTGGTCTGTCTCTGTATGAGGAGGGCATGGGCGACGGATCGACGATGAACTAATAGTAATAGACTAGTCTAGTTCTAAGCACACGCAGACCGCTATTTGTGACATTAAGCTGATCAAGTGTGTCTCATGATCTGACTCTCATCTCGACTCCAACTGACCGTCGACCCTACGGCTATCCCCAGTGGCATATCTTAGGGTGGGGGGGGGGGGGGGGGAGAGGAGGGGGTCCCTCACCTGGCCAAAAACCTGCTTTCAAATCAAAATGAAGACGGGCGTCCTCCCCTGGGCACAAAAAAAGGGGGGGGGGGGTGGGGGTGTTGATTTTAAACAAAAAAGTAGTGCTCAATACCCCCCGCCCCCCCCCCTTCCCTCGTTGCTCGTGTGTCAATCACGGAACTTCCGTGATGTCCATCAGAAAGATCACATAATGTTGTTGTTTTATAGTTTTTATTGGCGTGTATATTTAGACTGCAATAGTCTTTTCACAAGCTTGACGCAAACATTATTTCCTATAATTTCATCGTCATTTCTCTCCATCATAAACTTTAATAATGTTATATTCCGATCCAACGTCTATTCTGATTAAGAGTATAGCAATTTAGAACAACAGTCTTAGAAAAACATAAAAATTGACCGGTATAATAATAGGCCCAAATTATCCTATCAAAAAAAAAAAGTTTATGGTAACGTAAGACTTTGGAACTGTTCCTTAGTTTATTTTAGCAGTGTTGAAACCGTCAATACCCATGTACATGTGGCTGTGTTTTAGATGAATGGTCGAAACTAAATTTATGCTGAACAAATAAAGCGACCAAATAAATAAAATGTTAAGCTTTGCTTATGATTGCGGTCTCCTGCACTTTTCCAACAGAATAGTTCGGATAATACTTTACATTATGATAATATGTTATGGAAATAATAAGTTTCGTTATTATATGTACATATATTATGTACAAAAAACATTTTGACATTAAGAAATCATTGTTTGTTTATGTTGTATTATACCTTACATGTGTATTATGTTCTTTGTTATTCAGTTATATTTTATTTGGAAAAAATGCAGAAATCAAATCAAATCAAAAATATACGATATAAAACGGGTGATAATAGTATAGATGCGCCTACAATTTCACATTATTTTATTCTGTTCGCCCCACGATACAATTTGATGTCTGAGAAAATTAGACTAACTTCCGGCAACATGGAAAAAAAAAAAATTTACTGCGTATACTATAGTAGGTAGTCTTTAATAATGAACAGGTTACGACGTTACATGGTTGAATGTTGAAACGAGATGTTGTATGTGGTCAATTTCTCTCTCTGACAAAATATACTGC